>CM067218.1:12875634-12961833 GCA_034190945.1 Octodonta nipae | reverse complement strand
ATACTGGTATCATGTCTACAGTATCAACATCCCTATCGGCAACACCTTTAAAATACTAAGGTGTAGAAAGCTGCTATATATACAGTGCATTTTAAATTATACAGACTCTCTTACGTACTTTGATCATTACGTATTATATAAAATAAAGTCCTCCGCCGGGTCTGTCTGTCTGTTCGCGTTAAACTTAAAGACTACGGAGCGGATTTTAATGAGGATCTACAAAAAGCCGGCAATGGCATGCATATATCTATCTTTTAAGAATAGTTTATTATACCTATTTTGTCTTAATAAAATGGTAACTAAAATGCTATTTCGACGGATACAGTATTATTCCTTATCTATATATAAAATAGGCAACGACAAAACGATTAGGTACCATTTTCTCCTCTGTCTCTCAACCGATTTACTTCATTTTTGTTTTGTTTAGTAGCTAATGACGACTTTCAGTGCAGAATGCTAATATTAATTTATATATTGATTCATTCATTAAATAAAATATAATAATATTCATTATTTAGTCCACGCCAAACAACTGTGAATGGCCGCGCCGCCAGACTCAAAACATTGAGTAATTATATTAGACGGAGCAATGCTGTTTATATACTTAGAGCATGTACTTCTGGATGTGGCATGCAAGCGTTGTTATTGTTTAGTGGTAAAGTAATCGTTGTATATTATAATTATACAGGGCGATTCCAGATATGTTAGAAATCATTTTTTTCGTGCGTGGCACATACAGCAAAATAAAAATATAGGGTTTTTAAAATATAGAGTAGAGTGCAATTATAAACTAATAACATAATTATATAGGGAATGCCCATTAGCGGTGAATTTACAGGGTTCTTGGAATAGAAGGTGCAGTAGAATAATGCAATACAGGTGGCGGAAATGGAATGCAACATTTCGTAAACCATCAGCAGTTGTATTATAGGGAAGATGAAATATAGGGTGAGAGAAATTATAGATATACAGGATGATGGTAAAAAATTTTAGAAAAGGAAATGATTTTATAGAGTAGCCCACGAAGAGTTCCATATATATGATGATTGAAATATAGGTCGGAGTAGAAATTAAGTTACAGAAGATAGTAAAAATTCATAAACAAAAGAGTAATACGGTGCCTCATAGGCAATGTCATATATAGGATGGTTTACCGGTGGTTCAAAATGTTAAAAATATTATGCGAGGTCCATGAGCATTTGCATATACAGGGTGGTGGAAATATGTAATTAGATTGAATTATTATAATGAGGGATTTTATAAAAATGTTAGAGAATTGAGTGCAATTATCGTTATACAGGGAGGTTAGAAAAAATAAATATGTAGGGTAGCCCATTCGCGGTTGAATTGTTGTCATATTAAATTACGTCTACAATTAATAGAGTATTTCAAGAGGAAAGTTTATAGGTATAGTTGAAAATTAATATTTTATGGAGTTAATTTGTTTAACTATGACAACAATCAACTCGTCGCTGATCTATTCGCTCGGCGACTGTTACATGAGAAAGCACATTAGCGCAGGTGGCCAATTTATTATTGCTAATAATGCGAAGATCTTAGGTTCGATCCCCATGATTCATTGATTTTTTTGGGGGGTATTTGAATGGGTTCCCAGAAGGTTTAGATTCAGACTTGGATCCAGTTGGACTGAGTACTAGAAAAATTTTCTTGAACTCCTGCTTAACAGTTGAGTCGATTTTGAGGATTTTTTCTTATATGTCAGTGGAATAGATTTATAATTTAGGGTGCGAAGCAATAGGGTTGTAGAATTTTTTTTGAACTTCACATGAACGATTGGTCCGATTTTGATGAAATGTTTTGTGTGTATGTGATTGGGTTAGATTTACAATTTGAACCGCTAGGGGCGCTGTAATCGTGTTGGAGGATTTCTTTTAAATTTTCCTAAACTGTTGGCCTGATTTTAATGAAATTTTTTGTGTACCTGGAAAAATAAAACTATTTTGAAATTTAGTCATTTAAAATAATTTTTTGTTATAACCGTTATTGAGAGCAATACAATTTATTCTGTGTAGTTATGTATCAAAGTGAGTTTTTGTTCTGCAAGTTTGTGTTGGTGAACATAGTGTGAACTATTGTGGATTGTAAAATCAATGTTTGATGGTTTATGATAACTGGGCAAGGTATGTATATTGTCATGTCTATTAATGGTTAAGTCAAGGTAATCTAATATATTGTCAGTCTCAATCTTAGTAATTGTATGTTGTTCATAAATATTTCGGCCAAAAGTGGGTTTAATGGGTTACCCAGAATTAAACCTTGTTTGCAAGTGTGAATGTTGTTGCTGAATTAAAAATAATGTTGGTTAAGGCAAAGTTGTAAAAGAATGAATGTCTCTTTTTTATTGGGTTGTTGTTGTTCATTTTCAAAAAGTTCTTGATAAGGGTGGTACATTCTTCTGGTGGGATGCTGGGAAAAAGATTATTTTTTGTATTTTTATTAGTAAGTCAAGGGAATTTTTTGTGCTATGAATGGAAGTGAATTTCGAGTATTGTTTTAACATGTCAAGGAAAGAAATCATTTATTTATTTAATTATTTTCAAAAAAAGAACCCATTACCCTCTCGCTTATATTCATTAATTAAAGACCCTATTAGACCTATTGTTTCCTATTTCTCAGCTTCTTCTTCAAAAATTTTCAAAGCGCTCCTTGACATATTAAAATAAATTTTCATCAAGTAAAGACAGTAACAATCATCAGTAATGGAATATGTCATTAGCTTTCGAATTTATTTACATCGAAAACACAAGGTTTTTAATACGGTTTTATTAGGTCGATCTGTATGTATGTATCTATCTATGTAACGGAAACTTTCAACTTCTTCTTCCAAGGTTGGCCTTACGGCCGTAGTGGTCTTGATCTTTCGATCTTATTGACCATAAACAAGTGTTTTTATAATGTAGATAAAAAATATAAAAAAAAATTGTTCCAGTTAATATAATTTTCGATAAATACCGTCGTTACTGTAAACCTGTTTTTCTTTCAGCTGTTTTTACTTGATTTTATCTTTAAAATAATGTGCATCTTGTGGAGATATTGTAACAGGACTTAAAATGTCAACTTTGAAATCATGCATTCATGTATTTCCTTGGATTTCTTTCCTTTTTTCCAGTTAAAGATAGATTTCACTTTACTGTTTTTCACTTGTGGAATTACCGAAAACTTGCACATGTGTCGAATGCAAAAATATTGAAAATAAACGATTTCTTGAAATAAAATGATTAGTAATTCTTCCCCATATATAGCTAGTGGTTATGATTAAGTAGATAAATCTAGAAAACTATTTACATAGTCGGGGTAGCCTTAGATTCCCGTTTTACACGCACATAACACCAATTATCACTAATCACTCTTAGAGCGTCATTTTCACTATCAAAGCGTCTTTATGGAAAACAAGGGATTGAGAAAACCAAACTCACTTCATTTACAGTCTGTTGATGGCTTATACAGTGGATATCAGGCGCTGGACCTGCTTACTTAACCTAAGACGAACACACACGTGCGGCTACCCCGACGGCTTAAACGGGAATCCAACTTTCAACTTAATTTCCACCAACTTAAAGAAGTCCAATTAAGTTGAAGTTTGGCACACGTGTCAAGGGCCGATGACAATACAATTCTTTAATTGTATTTTCCAGTTTGTTGTCTTTTTGTCACTGTTCTTGCCTAAATAAAGAATTTCGAATTCGTCTATTAACTACTGCCATCTAGTTAGCAGTAGTAGAACTTGCTGCTATGAAAAGGAAAGTTTCGCAAACATGAAGTAAACTTTTTAATGTAAATACTAAAGACATGCTTATGAGACTAAAAACTTGCTTTTTAGTTCGGTTAGCTATTAAAGCGTATTTTTTAGTTTTTTTTAACTATAATTATTATGACATACATTTACATAAACTTTTCGACTTAAAATTAGTCCAAGAGTAATCTTGACATTATGATCGTTATTCGAGATTCACGTCATCCACAATTCTTTTAAAATAGCGTCACCCAATTTCGGCCAGGCTAGTTGAAAGAGTGTGTCATTCTACATACAAAACTTTAAAAATTATGGTGGTCTGACAGTAACCGCCAGGTAAAAGCTTAAACTCGTTTTTTATTTGATTCGGTCATATCTTTTATTGGGCAAAAGCAGTAATTAGTAACTGAATTATACAATGAAACCCATCATAGTCAGCGTCCCATTAGCCAACGAATAATAAGTAATATTGAGTCTAAATACCGTAATTTTAGACATGTTCTTCATTTATCTAAATCTGGCCGACCCTTAAAATTGAAAGAAGATCAAGTTAACGTTTTGTTGGCAATTCAAGACAATCATCATTCAACACTTAACCCAGTGGTTTTGAATATTATAGCGTCAAGAAAATGGTGAAAAAAAAAACAAAGTATCATCCTTATAAAATGTACCTTCTTCATGAGCTAGGTGAAGATGACTTTAATGGGCGTATTCAATTCTGCGAGCAAATGAACGTATGGTAATAATGTCGGGGCTACGTTTTTTTTTGAATAGCCGCCCCATTATGCAGGACATGTCCGTGTTGAGGTGAGGTGTTCCCAAATCTTATGACAGCGAGATCGCCAGATCTGAGACCGCTATATTATTTTAATCGTCATGGTTACTGTCAGGCAACGAACACTGCACAATTTTTATATTTACTTACCATTATCATTAATTTTAGTAAATTTTTACATGTTTTTTCATTTTTAGGATTCCGTATATACAATATACGGATACCCTTATAATATCACTCAGAATTTCTGCCTCTGTCACACTGTCACATCACAGCAATTTTCTCCTAAACTACTGGATGGAAGAGGTTAAAATTTGGTATGAGGGTAAAGTTTAGTGACCCTATCAGGAGTACATATCACAAAAAAAGAAATTTTGACTTTATGGGTACTTCTGGGGGAAAAAATAAAAAATCGACCGTTCCCCCCCTGATCTCCGAAACTCATAAACCTAAAATTTTGAAAAAAAAATAGGTAATATAGAACGTTGCCCGAACTTTACAGGAAAAATAAGGAGAAACCGCTAATATAAATTTTCGGGGGCAAATTATAGAATTAAATGAAAATTTAATAATTAAAAATTTTTAAAACGCATCATGTAATACATCAAATGAAAGGTCTCATTCTGAGCAACACAAATATTTTTCATATAAAAAAAAAAATTTTAAAATATTTACGAAAATATACCAAAATGTACCCATTCTCCCCCCGTATATCGTAAGTGCTTTAATTTAAAACAAAATCGATGTATCAAAGTAACTACATAACATTCAGTAACACCCTGAATTAAAGAACAGTACCACAAACCACTGATACATTAGCAATGTCAGTTTAACTAATACGAATATATTACAACTTTATTATACTCCACCTCATTTCATATCTCATTTAAAAACTTAATCATAATATTCATGGCATAGGTACAAAAAGATTATGTTCATTGTAAAATATAATTTTCCCATCAAAATTCAACCTGTCGTTGTCAAACTACATTTCTAGGATTTAAATTCATCAATTCATTGTGCGGATGAGAAGAATATACCTCCGAGAGTTTTATGTACGTTCGAAAGTATGCGGTAAATGCTGTTTCAAGGCTGGTAAATGAAAACGGAATAAAAATTATTCCTACGCTTATGTCAATTACAATAAAGCATAAGTCAATATTAAGTAAGCGAGAAGTATTTTAAGGCGGTGCCATTGGCGAAGGTGAGGAATGTGTGGAAGTACCTACATCGTGGTGATAATTTTTCTGGTGTTGGTATTATAAACATAATTTGGTCAAGTGCGAGTTGGACTCGCATACTAAGGGTTCTGTACCACCTTAAAGATTTGATACAATGTAGGTGAATCAAAGTATATATTTTTCTAATATTCCAGTGTCAGGCAAGGTTTATTTTTATATTTAGTTTAATATCTTTTAAACTAAGCGTTATAAATTTATATAAAATATACACTTTTATTTCTCACTCAGTCTTTTTAGGGTCCCGTATAAACAATATATGAATACCCTTATAATATCACTCCAGAGGTTAGTTTGGTATCAATGTATAATTTGGTGACCCGATAAGAAGTACATATCGTAAAAGAAGAAATTTTGATTTTAGGGGTACTTCTTGCGGGGGGAGGGATCAAAAATCGATCGTTCCCTCCCTGATTTCCGAAATTACTGAGCCTAAAATTTTGAAAAAATAGGAAATATAGGTCGTTGCGCGAACATTACAGAAAAAAAACATTCAAACGCATCATGTAATAGATCAAATGAAAGGTCCCATTCTGAGGAACACAAATATATTTTTTTTATATTTAAAAAAATAGTTAAAAAGATAATAACGAAAATATACCAGAATTTACCCAATCCCCCCACTTAACCCCGAAACTATAAAACCTAAAGGCTTGAAAAAAAATTGGAGGTATAGGGTCTGACCTGAAGTTTACTGGAAAAATAAGGAGAAACCTCTACTTTTAATTTTGGAGGGCAAATTACAGAATTAATTGAAAAATATAAAATTGAAATTGTTTCTAATGTATCCTTGAAAGGGCTCATTTTGACGAAATCAAATATATTTTTTCCATATTTTAAAGTAAATTAATTAAAAGGTATTCACAAAAATATATAAAATTTACCCATCCCCCCCCTCGTATCACCGAAACCATAAGCTGTAAAATTTTGAAAAAAAATAGAGGTATAGCGCCGTACTGAGCTTTACTGGAAAACTAAGGAGAAACCCTTAATATACATTTTGAGGGGCAAATTACAGAATTAACTGGAAAATAAAAAATTATAATTGTCTCTAACGGATCAAGTAATATATCAAAACAAAGAGCTCATTATGACGAATACTAATGAATTTTTATTTTTTTTAAATTAATGTTTTAAAATATATTAAAAAAAATATTTTAAAAATCACCCGTTCCCCCCTTTATTCCCCAAACTATAAAACCTATTTTTTTTGTTTACACGAAAAATACGAAGAAAACCCTCATATTAATATGGAGGGTCAAATTATAGAATTAAACGGAAAATAAAAAAAAATTAACTTATCATGCAATACATCAAATGAAAGGGTTTCTTATGAGGAATACAAATATATATTTTTCATACTTTTAAAATTAATTTTTTACAATATAGTAACATAAAGGTACAAAAAATTCTCATTTCTCGCTTTATTTCCGAAACCATACTACCTAAAATTTTGAAAATAATTAGGGGTACTCGTCCTCACTTGAAATTGATAACAAAAAATTTTAGAAAACCCCCATAGTAATTTTAGGGACAAATTATAATATTTGTGGAAAATAAAAATTCAATTTTCAAACGCATCATATCAGATAAAAGGCTCATTATGTGAATTACAAATACATCATATTTTAAATCATTTGTTTAAAAGATATTAACAAAAATATTAAAGATCGACTTAATTCCCACTTTAGAAACTACATTATTTAAATTTTGAAAAATATATTTTATTTGTATTTTTAAATAATTTGAATACCAGATTTAATAATTTATAATTTAAAACTTGACCTATTTTGCCCTGTATCTTCCAATCTACAGAGCGTCAGACAGTAGATTATAAAAGGCGTCCCTGAAAGTTTATTAGTAAAATAAAACTCTAATGTTAATTTTTGGGGGCCAAATTAGAAAACTAAGTACATATGTATTTATAAAAATCAAGCGAATCCTGAGGCAGATAAAATAAAAAGTCTATGTGTGGAAAATGAAAGTGTATATTTTTTATAAATTTAAAACGCTTCCTTTAAAAGATATAAGGGTAAATATAAGAAAATGCACTCATTCCCTGCTTGTCTGAAACTGGAATATTAAAATCTTGAAGGTGGTACTGAACCTTTAGTATGCGAGTCCAACTCGCACTTGACTTAATTATTTTATCTTCTATATGATTCGCTTGATTTGAATAAAAATATTTATTTAATTTTCTAATTGGCCACAAAATTAAGATTAGGATTTCCCTTTTATTTTCCCAATAAATTTTCAGTGATGACCTATAAAATCTTTTTTTCTTAATTATAGGGAGATAAATGAGATAATGGGTCAAATTGTAATTACGAGTAATAAATTATTAAATCTAAATGATCTTAAAAATATATATTTGTATTTCTCGGAGTGAGCCATTTAATTTAATATATTACACGATAAATTTAAAAAGTTTTAGTTGATTATTTTCCATTTAATTATTTATATATAAAATTAGTTGAATTTTATATATAAATAATTAATAGGCCCAATAACCTTATTTTTTTCAAAATTTTAGGTGATATGGTTTCGGAAGTAAAGGTTTTTTTAATATTTCTGTTTATATCTTTTAAAGAATTTCATTTAAAAATATCAGACACATGTATTTGCGTTCCTTATAATGAGTCCTTTCATTTGATATATACATTTTTTTATTGTCCCTTTAATGGAGAATTTGCCCCCAAAATTAATATTAGAAATTTTTCCTGTAAAGTTCAAGTAAGTCCATATAAACCTATTTGTTTTCAAAGTCTTAGGTGTCATAGTCTCAGAGATAAGGGGGGAATGGGAAATTTTAGAAAATATTTTTGATTATATCTTTTAAACAATTTATTTTAAAAAATAATTTATTCGTATTCGTAATAATGAGCTCTTTTTGATATATTAAATGATGTCAATTTTAGTTTTATATTTTTCATTTAATTAATTAATTAATATTGGAGATTTCTTCCTATTTTTTCCAGTAAAGTTCAGGTGGGGCCCTATATCTCTACTTTTTTTCAAAATTGTATGTTTTATAGTTTCAGAGAAATGGATATTTTTTTATATTTTAACAATTTATTTAAAAAAAAATGAAAAAAAATATATTTGTATTCGTCATAATGAGCCCTTGTGTTTGATATATTACATAATGAGTTAGAAGCAATTTTAAGTTTATATTTTTCCTTTAATTCTGTAATTTGCCACTCAAAATTAATATTAGGGGTTTCCCCTGATTTTTCCTGTGAAATTCAAGTGAGGCCCTACATCTCTACTTTTTTCAAAATTTTACTTATAGTTTCGGAGATAATAAAGGAATGGGTAAAAAAATATATTTTTGTTAATATCTTTTAAATAATTTATTTTAAAAATATGAATATTTGTGGTTGTCATAATGAGCCCTTTGATTTGATATATTACATATTACATGATGCGTTAGAAACAAATTTAGTTATATATTTTCCATTTAAATCTGTAATTTGCCCCTCAAAATGAATATTAGGGGTTTCCCCTGATTTTTCCTGTGAAATTCAAGTGAGGCCCTACATCTCTACTTTTTTCAAAATTTTACTTATAGTTTCGGAGATAATAAAGGAATGGGTAAAAAAATATATTTTTGTTATCTTTTAAATAATTTAGTTAAATATATGAATAGTTGTGTTCGTCCTAATGAGCCTTTGATTTGATATACTACATATTACATGATGAGTTAGAAACAAATTTATTTATATATTATCCATTTAAATTTGTAATTTGCACCCCAAAATTAATAGTACGGGTTTCTTCTTATTTTTCCGGTAAAATTCAGGGCAGGCCCTATTTCTCTATTTTTTTCAAAATTTTAAATCTTATAGTTTCGGAGATAAGGGGTGGAATATTTTTTAAAGTAATTACTTTTAAAATGTGAAAAAAATGTATTTGAGTTCCTCAGAATACGCCCTTTTATTCGATATATTACGTAATGCTTAAAGTTAACGGTTTCTTATAATTTTTCCTTGAAAAACGGCCAAACTATTTAGTTATTATATAAGGAAAAAGCGTTACCTGCTGTCAGATGTGAAGATCATCTTTAATAGTTCAGCATCAAGCGTTGTTTATTGTTCAGTAGTAAAATAGTCAATGCAGTAGATCAGTATTGTTTTTTCGCACAAGTACCCGTAACTTTCGTTTTTATTATTCCCCTTCGGGGATGCCGCGGATTTTGCTGTTTCTGTGTTGGAGCTTTAGGTTTTTTTGTAGGGGCAAGCGAAACTGATGATGACGATGAAGTTGTTGCCCAGTCGAAATCTTATTTTCAGTTGCGGCAACTTTCGTAGGTTTGGATGCAGTCGTAGTCTTTATGGCCGTTTTTTTGCCACCGGCTTCTTTGTCGGCTTGAGTTTATCGCTGGAAGCTGCTCGTTTTGCAGGTGACTTCTTTGCTCTACCTCCAGCCCCAGTTTTTTTCGTCATCGCTGGCCGGTTTCGATGCTGAAGCTTCTGAAGAGGACGAAGCTGCCAATTTGAAGGAACCGGATGCACCTTTTCCTTTAGTTTGAACTAAAACTCCTGAAGCGACGCCTGACTTTAAGGATTTCTTGATGAAAGGCGCTACTTTCTCGGCATCGACCTTGTAGTTTGCAGTAATACATTTCTTGATGGCTTGCAAAGATGATCCACCATGTACCTTTAAACCTTTGATAGCGTTGTTGACCATCTCAAATGTCCGTGGGGTTTAGCCCTTGGGTTCTTGGCTTTTTTTTCCTTCTTCGCCACTGTTTGGGTTTGTGGTGATGAATTCGATAGTGATGTCGCAGAAGCAGTCGAAGTGTGAGTTTCCCTATCAGCCATAATGATTTGTATTAACGCTTGCGATAGTAAATAATTTGGTTGTAAATAACGTCGCACGTACATGCACCTCTGTCTAGGGAAGGTTATTGGACATATATTTTTTTATTTTATGAACTCCATTGATACTATAAATGACCAGACTTTAGGTTACAAAGTGCAATCCCACAAAAAAAGGGGAGTTATGTATTTTTCAAAAATTATTTGGAATACCAATATTTGATTCAATTCGCATATATTTTTCTATTTCAACAGATTTGTCAACATGTCATGAACGATTTCGGAAGGCGGCGGTTCATGGGGGGTTCGCTGCTTTTTCTTCCACTTTATTTCTGTTAGACATATACTTTTGAATAACGAACCTCAATAATGTTCACACTTTGGTGAAATAGGGTAGTTACTATAAATTCTTAAATTCTTGTCGTTAGTTGGGTTCACTGTTTTGTAGAATCAGTTCAAGATTTATCCTACCCTGGCTTCTACATGACACACATTAACGTATAAATATATAACACACACTTGTGACAATTCAAACGTGTTAAATAAATACCAAGAAATTCCTGCAAGTCCAGATGTACCCGATCTGGAATACCTTCGATTTAAGAGCGCACACAGCAGTAGCCTTAACATCGTCCGAGAACGTTTTTCAGTGTTCAGCAAGCATGCGCTTATTTTCATAAACAACATTGACATATTGAGACAAATATTTAGCAATGCGTTTTCAGCAAGGAACTACCACGTTAAATTCCTCCATAAATACTTCTTAACTACACACCGAAGAATATTCGCGTACCTACTGGAAAATGGCGATGAAATAAATGATTGTTAATGGTGCGAGCGTAACAAATATGGCTTTCACACACGGCATTCTCGAATATTTGCCAACTAGGTGTGAACTAGCAGTCTTTCAAAAAGAAATATTGTATTATTGTCATATTACTCGAGGTATTATATGGTGTACTTTGTAGGTAGTGACTGACACTTCAGGTGGCTTAAAAAGTGATTAGAAACTACGTAGTTATGATTTATGTCTAATCCTTATATTAAATCTTGGATAAGATATATATTTTGGTTGTTTATTTGGGTTGATAGACATATTGTGGAAATTCCCAGGAAACTGTAGTTTCTTTCTTATACAAAA
Organism: Octodonta nipae; assembly: GCA_034190945.1. Lineage (NCBI taxonomy): Eukaryota > Metazoa > Arthropoda > Insecta > Coleoptera > Chrysomelidae > Octodonta > Octodonta nipae. The sequence continues at coordinate 12,950,105 of CM067218.1, read as the reverse complement.
ACTCTCTCGCAGGATTAACCGAAAGAAAGTAGATTTGTGGATTTGTCAAGTAATTTTCCTCTGTGATATGTTCCGACATACTTGTCCGTTTAACATGACAAGACATTTTGATATATTTTCAGTAATCATTATCGAACAATGATTTTCTGAAGCAATTTTGTAATATTCAGGTTAATATTTTATGAATTTCGACATGGAGTTTCAGCGAAAACAGGTTCTCACAAACCCCAAATCGGGAGCTGTACTATTAGATCGGGTCATTTACAATGCTACAGACCCTTTGGTGGCATACTTAATAGTAGAATAAAACTAAAATCAACGTATGCTAAAGATAAAACATGGTTAATTGTCATAAATTTCAACAATTTTTACCGATTCGTTTTTGGTGTTAAAATATCCTCAAAAAATCGATAACAGTCAGTGTATTGAACCTAATAGATGTCGGTGACATCTACCGTCTATTGAGTAATTTAAGTATATGAAGGCATACTATGCTATAACATATACCATATATAAAAACACATACGTAAATATATATACAGATATATATCCACATATTTAGAACTATATTATTTAACGTATGACAGCCGTTTCGAACCAGGAGTTCTCATCAGAAACGCTTCCTTGAATGACAAGTTCTAAAGTGTAAGACAACAATTACTCAATAGAGGGTAGATGTCACCGACATCTATTAGGTTCAATACACTGACTGTTGTCTTACTGATGTGTATAACATCCAAGTATTTCACTATAGAACTTGTCATTCAAGGAAGCGTTTCTGACGAGAACTCCTGGTTCGAAACGGCTGTCAGACGTTGAATGATATAGTTCTAAATATGTGGATATATATCTGTATATATATTTACTTATGTGTTTTTATATAAAACACTCGAACCATCTGTCAAGAGTATGGTATATGTTATAGCATAGTATGCCTTCATATACTTAAATTACTCAATAGAGGGTAGATGTCACCGACATCTATTAGGTTCAATACACTGACTGTTGTCTTACTGATGTGTATAACATCCAAGTATTTCACTTTAGAACTTGTCAAGTCATACGTTGAATGATATAGTTCTAAATATGTGGATATATGTATATAAATCGATAACAATTTAGTTTTTTTAACTATTTCACAAATTCTTTCCATGAAACCACGTTTGTAACTATGTTGTGGAGAAATTTAAAACCTACACAAAATGAGCTACTATATATTCGTATCAAAACCATTACTCGAAAACATTTTCTCGAAATTACAAAAAATATCGTTCATTTATGTATATATTTTATTATATTATAGTTTAAACATTATTATTAACTGAAAGGGTAGATCTTCTCCTTCTTAAAACATTAAACAACAAACACTATGTATAAATAAAATGAGTGAGAATGAAAAATGTTCTGTTTTAAATATTTGTGAGGAAATAGAGTTGACATCTTGTGTCCGAATTAGTAGGCCTGTCATTCGAGTTAATGCATCATTGATGAACTAAAATATTCATAACGCGGCATACATTAGTCTTGTTTTCCTCACCATCGGTAGCGTTGCAATTGAAGATTCAATGTATCAATCAGTTTTCCTTTTCCCTTAACATGCCTTCTTCCTTCAAGCGAGAGATCATAGTTTCATGAACTGGAATAGAGCTGCTTTAAATCCAGTGAATCTAGCAGAAGCAGGTTTAAATGATGATAGCACTCAAATCATCACCGAAAAGGTAAGCAAACTCATGCAAGACCTTTGTTTTCAAGTGCCATATTGCCTCACCGGATGACCCTATCATTAGTGAGACATCAGCTTAAGTTTTCAAAATTCAAAGTCAAGGCCAAGTGAGTCTTGGGGAGTGGGCAGATTGAAACCTAAACTCTGAAACTCTTTTTCATTTTTGTCTCTTCATAATGGGTCCAAACTTTGAGTATTTAATAAATATAGACGCTGTTCTCACCCGGAACCTACCCCAGTTAATAATAATGACCGCGGAAGCCTCTCAGAACATAATATATACAAAGGGCATTTTGCAGAAGGTTCGCCAAACAAGGAGGATGGATGGGTGGATTCATGTGCGATATTATGTAGCCGATATAACATCTAGATACCTTTTTTTTTGTTAAGTTTTTTTTTCCTAATTTTTAAGTGTATCTTCACCAAATAAACTTAAGTCTAATCTCAGATATTTGTTTGCTCGTCTGCATTCGACATTAGACACAAATAATTGGTTGAAAAAATGATATGAGTCTACAAATGGCGAGCTTCCATAAAAAAGTTATTAAGTTAAACATTTTAATACATTATAAAAAAAATTAAGGAATACTTCGAGAACTTCAAATACCTATAAAAATTTCTCTACTTCAACTCCTTTTCAGCGAAATATCACATTTATTGGAAAATAATAATAATAAATTTTGAAGGCCAGGAGCTCTCTGACAATTCCTCTATAACGTGCTGGACATCCAACTTTTCTGAATATTATTGGTATGTTTTCCAATGGGATTTTATCTAATAAGATCGATAAATCGTTTATTAAAAAAACGATCCGCTCCCAAAATTGCGGGTTGATCGACCTTATTAGATGAAATTCCAGATCAGACAGACCAACAATATTAAAAAAATATAGATATCTGTCCAGCACATTATAGGCGAACACTCAGAGAGTTCCTGGACAATTCATTCCCAACCGTGTGGATTGAGAAAGCTGCCCCTATACTCTGGCCTCCAAGGTCCACAGATCTGACTCCCTTTGATTTTTTTGTATGGGGATAGCCCAAGAAACTGGTATATGGGAAAGAATTAAAAACCAAGAAGCAGTTAAGAGAAAGAATAAATGTTTCATTTGAAATAATGTGGGATGAGATGCCACTAGAGGCTACCATTGTAGCAGTCAGGAAAATGTGTCGCGATTGCATCCGTAACGGTGGAAGCCATTTTGAACAAAATTTATAACAAATTATTACTTAATGCATGTTTTGTTTTTTGTAGTTCTAACTTTGTAAGTTGCAATCTCAAATTTTATTATAATACTGAGTACATTCCAATACATGTGATATATCGGTGGATACATTAGACTTATTTAGTGAAGATACAGTGAAAAATAAAAAAGTTGCAAAAATGTATATGTACAAATCTGTAAATTAAGGAAAAAAAAATTAAAAAAAAAAACGTAAGCTATCTAGATGTTATATGGGCTATATAATATCACACATGAGCCGACCTAACATAAGTTCACAGAAAGTTCATGTTATGAAGTTATATAACAACTCCCATCCATTTGAAAAAAACTTTTATCAAATTCTGAAGTTCTATGTCTTCGATAGGACTTAGTAGACTGTGAAGCTCTCGTCTGGAATTGCTATTTGCTGTGCATTGTAATGATGCTAGCTCGCTAGTAGGATTAGACATAGTATTCTTACTCAACTTTTTCCGGATTGCTGTGGCGGTAAGCAGGACAACTATATGCTTTTCCACGAATGATTGGTTTATCAGATGTTCCCATTCCCTAGAATATTGACTGAGTTTATGATTGGCTATGTTAAAATCTCGGACGTCTAGTTCTTGTAGTTTTAAAGATTTAATAATGGGAAGTTGATTGACGGTAGGTGCATTGTCGCAGAAGTTGTAGTGGATATTTACTGGATGATATTTGAGTGTGATGCTATTTGTGGTGGTCCGTCTCGCGTAGACCCTGGTATTGCCGATGAAGGTGTTGCAGTGAGGCTGAATTTCCATTAATGAATTCGTCAATAGGGTTAGTGTAACAACATCTTCTCCCTTGCATTTGATGGTGATGGGCAAAGGTCTGGAAATGGAGATCAGCCAGAGGTTTGTGTTGATCCCTTGGATATTAAATCTTCTGCATATAATATCGAAGTTTTATATTGAATCCAAAGATCTGTAATCGTAGTTAAATTATATGAAAAGTATCCGGTAATAAAAATAAAAATAAACTAAATTAAGAGTACAATGTTAAAATTAATAAAACGTTATAAGAATTAAATAGATGAGTTGCAACATAAATCTGATTTTACTTGCTAACCATATTTACAACGCAATAGATTGATAGTGTAGAATAACTTTAGGGAAAGTTCAAAATGTGTCAGTCTAACTTTATGATTTGCTGTTCAAACAATTTGGCGGCAATTTTTTATTTTATTTTATTTATGACAGAACCCATATTATAAATAAATTTTGGCATTCTGCACTGAAGGTTGTCAATAGCTACTGAACAAAAAATAAATAAAAACAATCGGGTGAGCGACAGAGGAGAAAATAGTACCTTTGTCTTTGTCTATTTATATATAGATGATGAATTTAGTAGTATTTTGCCGTCGACATTGTATATTAAAGCATAAGTATACATGGATTATGAATAACTTACATAAATATATCCAAACTGTCAGTACCGTGGCATTTCTGATTTTCGATTTTCAAACTAAATGTAAAAATGTCTGTATAGTCGTCTTATAACTAAAATCTATTGTATAATTTATTAAAATATGCTCCAATTATACTCCAATATTGATTGGTAGAAAGGAATAACTAATGTGAAATTAATTAAAAACAGTGTATTTCTTGTTTGGAATGTTATTTTAATTTTAAAACAACATTCCAAAGAATTACACTGAAATCACTAATATCGAAAACAAAACGAACCAACAAAACTCAGAACTCAAAAAACTGCATATACAAGATTCCTTGCGAATGCAATAAGTTTTATATTGGAGAAACATTGAGACCACTAAACATACGTATAAATGAACACAAGAATAACATAAAGAAACGATAATTTGAAAAATCGAAAATGTGTGAACATGCATGGGACCTAGGCCATAAAATACAATTTGACAATTCAACTATACTTCACAACGATCAACATAACACAAAACGAAAAAATAAAACAGTCTGCTTTAATTCTTTTGAATAAAGACGATTGTATTGCTTCTACTTCTGTGGAATTCAATCGTATTTGGTTAGCGACAATTAAGGAAGAAATTATTAATGGTCATTTCCGTTTGAAAAATCCAGTATCGGGATAGTTCATAAGATATTTCCTAGGTTTTCCCTTATGATGTTACTGGGATCATTGAAACATTCTTTGATCGCATTTTTCGCGAATGCGCTATCTTATAACAACGTCGTACCTACTTATAAATTTTAAAAACAACTCTTTCAAGTTCTTCCAACTTGAAAGCTGTTTAACATAATACATGATCTATAGAATTTTTTGTGCTACCTGTATATTGAAGAACAACAAAAATCTTATGTCAACTTAAATGTCATAGATCAAGCTTTCAATTTGCAATTTACATTTTTATTACATATTTTAAAGCCATTGACAACGAAGTAAGAATCGACTTTGAAACGTTTGGTATTTTCTTTCAATGTATAGCTTTTTTAATTCAATTGTGGACTTATTCCCAAGAAAACTTAAAAATAATGTTGTGAATTTACACACGTATTAACAAAATTAAAATAAAAAAATCATAGAAATTAAATTATTTTTCTTAGGAAAGTGGGAGGGTGTTTTAAAAAGAAATCATCTCAGGAAACATATGTGTATTTGGAAAACTTGGTGAAATGTTGAATTCACGAGCGACACTCAGTCCTCCAGGTACTGAAATTTAAAAAAACCCACTCCAACATTTTAAAAATACTCCAGCTTTTTTAAAGCAATTATTTGTTTACCTCGTAAATAAACTTCAGGTCGTAAAGCGTAAACTGTCAGACAATACGTACGCAAATTGCACGATATCTTGACAAAATCAACCGAACCCGTTTCGGAATAAGAATCAGAAACAATTTGTTGAACATGCCCGGCCGCAGGAAAGCGAAACCGCGGCTGCCGCTGCGATCGCGGTAGCCATGGCAAATGAAGTTAGAATATTTAACGCCTACTTAGAACTTCTCCCAGATAATTGTGCTTCATATATACTGAACATGTAGGCAAACACGTAAATAATCTATTCGAATCTACGGATGCATAGAAATAATGTGATTAACGATGCAATCTTAATGCATATTGAAATGCTCCGACCTTATTATTAACCACCAAAGTTGTTTTGAGTTTCCGTTTGTGTACAGCATTTGTATGCAAATTTAATTGCGCTCATTATTTCCGACGATGCCATAATAAAATACCCGAAGGTGGGGAAAAAGTGTATTACTATGAATTTACACATATATGGGTATTTATTTATTGAAAATTATCAATTATATTTACATATCAGGTGTCTGTTGGGTATATCAAAGGAACGTACGTTCGGCGTCATATATATATAATTCGTTTTCTTGAAATGATCAATTGGGACAGGTGCAAGGGTTGTGAGGCACTTTCAGAAAGTTTCACTTAAAAAATTACAGGTTTTTGCGGAGAAGTGTGCATCTGGAACACAAAGAGTGTTTGAGTTAAATCGTTTGCCCTAAATTTATATACCTACATATACAAAGGGTGCCCCAACGAAAACGTATATAAAGTGAGGTTAATCCAATAATAGGGCAAACGAAAGGATATGTTTATACTGTGTGTCTGCTTAACTTCGCACCATACGGGAAACTCTTTAATTATTGGTTTTTTGGAAAAAAAAATTCTTTATAAAAAGTTCCGCATGGTCTGAAACCTAAAATGTAACCATCACATATTAATTTTTTTCAGTCGTTTATAAGGTTTGGTAGAAAATATGAATTAGACTCAAGGGTAAGATACCTTTATTTTTGACAATATCGAAAATTGTTATTAGGAAAAGTTGATTGGAGTTGAAAAGTACGTTCAAATATGCAATTACAGTCAATTACATGTATTGTTTAATCTACAATGACAAAGCCAATGTAAGGTGAAATCTAGGATGCGCTGATTTACAAATGTTTTGTTGACAACAAGAATTGTTTGACAGTGAACGTCAAATATAATTTGTTAACATGCTGGTCATATTTAGTGCGGAAGAAAAGTAGAAATTGTGTTAATCGTTGTTGAGAATTATAAAACTTATCGTGAAGCAGCTGAAATATTGAACAACAGACATCCAGGGAAAAATATACATCATACATCAGTAATGAGAATTATGGAAAAATTCAAATCATGTGGAGATGTTAATAATAAATTCACAAACAAACGTCGAAAACCTGTTGCAAGTGAGGACAAGAAGTTAAATGTAATGTTATCTGCAGTGGAAAATCCTAAATTGTCTCTGCGAAAAAATTTTTAAAGATAACAAATTTCATCCATATAAACCACAATATATACATACTTTAAAACCAGGAGACTACAACAGACGACTGGAATTTTGTTTTCTCATCCAAGGAAAGCTAGAAGACGATCCATTTTTGGTTAGGAAAATAATTTATTCTGACAAAGCTACATTTACGTCTAATGGAACAGTGTCTTCACAAAATTGTCGATGGTAGAGTAACTCCAATCCTCACTTTACGGTTAAAACTCGCAATCAATATTATTTTAAAACTAACGTTTGGTGCGGCATTTACAAGGATAAAATAATAGGACCCTTTTTTTCAACAATCTTTGACTTCTCAGCGATATCTAAATTTTTTACAAAATCAGTTGCATGATTTTCTTCGCGACCTTCCAAGACATGGACGGCAACAGGTATGGTACCAGCAGGACGGCGTAACATGTCATAGTACAATGCAAGTAAGGCAATACCTGGAAAACATCTTTAATGGAGTATTAATTCATAGACATTTCGAATTTCGCCAGCTAGGTCGCCAGATTTAACCCCATTAGATTTTTTCTTATTACTTAAAAGATAAAGTATATCAACACAGGCCATTCACAAACGTAGAACATTTGGAAACAATTATTACGGAAACAATTTAGGGTATAACTCCGAATATAATTAGAGATGTATTGAGGGAATTTTTTCTAGAACGGAAACTTGTATTGAAAGAGAAGGCGGATACGTTGAAGCAATAGTAATTTGATGATAAAAGTATTACACGCTTGTTATGCAATTAACATTATTAGCACTGTATTCTGTATTGATAACTATTCTAAAATAAATAATTTTGGTATGATCAATTATTTTAATGCATCATCAAAATAATGCAACATGGAGGTTACAAGACGTAAAGGTTTTCATCGAATAAAGAGATAACTGATAAAAGTTTCCAATATTTTCAAAAATTAATTTACTTTACCCTTAAGCCAAATTCATATTTTCTACCAAACCTTATAAACGACTAAAAAAAATTAATATGTGATAGTTACATTTTAGGTTTAAGACCATACAGAAATTTTTATAAAAAATAACTTTTTTTCACACTGTACTTTTAAAAAAAGTCAAGGGGCATTAGGACGGGTGATCTTTCTGGCCATTCTATAGTGCCCCCCTTCTTCCAGTCCATTTATCTGGAAATGTCTCATTAAGCCAATTTCATACGTGCAAGGAGTCTAACAACAAAGTCCCATCTTGGTCTATTTTGTTTTCTAAAGATTCGGTTATAAGGGGATTTATCATATTTTCTAGTCCAAATACAATTCCCCAGTTAAATTTTCTTCCACGAATGAAGTTCTGTCATAATCACCCTCGGCAAGCTGCTGTAAAAGCTGTATTTTGTAGAAGAATTTATTTAGGCGTAACGTTTTATGCACAGAAAATATTTGCTAACCTGGAGACATTTGGTATTGATGTTTGAGGATCCATGGCAAAATGACCTAAAATCTCCACCTGTGCAGCTTTTGTTAAAAGTGTACGATTCCTGACAATTTTATTGCACACACTTGAAATTTATGAACTAAATCCAACAAATACTGATGCCCAATATTTTTATCGGATTTTTCTCTGATGATATATGATAAATATGAGCAACCTCTGAGTACACGGCGTTGTTCTTTCCCGTAAATAAATATTATTTCAATTCTTTCTTGTAAGAAATAAACCATTGTCGAAATTTGATAGCCAGTATACAACGAAAGCACTGTAGCATTTACAGTAGCAAATATCTTTCGCAAAAACATTTAGACCTGGGATATACACGCTGTTATAAAAGCATGCTTGTTTGCTATCAGATAGAATGCTCATTAGTAGTATACTATATACGCGTATACAGTTGCTACTGAGAGCATTCTTATTATGAGCATACTTCTTTCTAGCAAACATGAATGAAATATACATGCTTTTTATTAATTAGTGTTCACTATGAATGTGTCTCTGAGATATCAAATAAGTTATATTTTAACACTCTTAGGAGCACATTTCGTAATTAATTAAAAATTTTGAAGCGAATTACTAGAAGACGGAAACGCAGAAAATGGGTTTGCAACTGGATTAGCAGAAGTCAATATGTACATTTGCTATTTTTTAATTATGATTGCACCACATATACATAGACACATGTGAGAAATGCTATTCCATCCAAAACCAAGCTGGAAATCACCTTAAGATATTTAGCTTCTGGTGACTTGTATGCTTCCTTTGAAGTATTATGCACAGTCGGAAAATCCACAATATCGCAATTTATTCCTATAGTTTGTGCTGCTATAGCTTCAAGCTTAAGAAAATTTATAAAGGGGAATTCAATCTTCCAAATTACACATTGCTATTAAATTTCTGTTTCCTGTAACAAAAAGATATAATTTTATATTAAAATAAATACACTGATGTAATTTTCACTTAAATTTATTTACTATTGACAACTGTTTCACCAGGTTACTGGCTTCTTCAGAATACAACGTAAGAAAAAAAAGAAAGAAGAAAAAGATATGTTTTAATTTTTATTTTATTGCAGATTCCTTCAAGAGATGAGTGAATACAAACTGAAAAAGGTTTCAACGCCAAATGGAATTATCAAGGTTGTCATAGGACCATCGAATGGAAAAACTGTCAACATCATAGCTCCTGATGATACATTTATTATTTTAATGAAACGTAAGCTAAAGTGTTTTACTTATGTTATTGTTGATGATGATTATTGTTTTTCTTATGTGGATATGGATGTAATGGAAGAGCCTCTGATGGTGGCATATTCGCACAATCAAGCTTAGGCAAGCTTTACAAAACAAGTCTTTGATCTGCAGAACATTCTGTATAATTGGAGACGCCATTTCCCCATTGAAGCCATATCTAATGATACCTTATGCTACAACACCAACAGACAAAGAAAAATGTTTCAACTACCGTTTATCGAGAGCTGAACGTATTGTTGAAAGTGCATTTGGCAATCTTGTATCTAGGTTTTGAATTTTTCAAAACACTATCGCTCTGGCTCTGGCAGCCTGCTCTTTGCATAACTGGCTTAAAAAACTTCAGATATGTATATTACTCAAAGATGTACTGATTTTGAAGATACACAATTAGATCAGGTGGTTCCAGGATCATGAAGACAACATATGAACAGACATTTAAATAATTGCCAGCCACACAATCCAATCGAGCATCTAAAGAGGCCTTAGGAATAAGAACAATTATGTTCAACTTTTTATTAGGGCAAGGCAGTACCGTGGCAAGTTATAATGATTAATATTTAATTAACAAAATGAAATCTGTACAATGTATATATTTACATAATAAAAGACTAATAAGCTTACACTTTATTACAAACTGTTTTAATTACATTATTATATCACGGTTTAAGTCAGAAATGGAGTATTGTTTCATTAGAACAAACAAGTACAGTTATGTACCTACTTTTTCAAAAAATGTTGAACAAAAATTAGTGATATAAGACTTCTTCTGAATTTTACTGGAAAAGGAAGGAGAAACCTCTACTATTAATTTTTGGGGTGCAAATTGCAGAATAAATGGAAAATATAAAATTAAAATTATATATTCTTTTCATATTTTTAAAATAAAATTTAAAAATATTAACAAAGATACAAAAATTTTACCTATTTCCCCCCACCTTATCTCCAAATCTATAAGCCCATAAAAATTAGAGATATAGGGTCTTACCTGAATTTTCCGGAAAATTAAGGAGAAAGCCCTAGTATTAATTTTGGGGGCAAATTACAGAACTAAATGAAAAATATAAAATTAAAATTTTTGTAACGCATCACGTAATATATCAAATCAAATGCCTCGTTATGAAAAATACAAACATATTTTTTTTCATATTTTAAAATAAATGGTTTAAAGTATATTAAAAAATATATAAGAATCTCTGTCATTCCCTATTTCCCCCTTTATCTTTCAATCTACAGAGCCTAAGATTCACACAGTAGATTAAAATAATTTGGTCAAGTGCCAGTTGGACTTACTTAGGGTTCCGTACCACCTTCAAGATTCGAATATTACAGTTTCAGCAAGCAGGGAATGAGTGCATTTTCTTATATTACCCTTATTTCTTTTAAAGGGAGCGTTTTAAATTATAAAATAATATAAGCTTTGATTTTCCACACATAGACTTTTTATTTATCTGCTTTAGGATCGCTTGATTTTTATCAGAATACATCTGTATTTAATTTCTAATTGGCCCCCCAAAAGTAACTTTAAGTTTTATTTTACTAATAAACTTCAGAGATGCCTTTTATAATCTACTGTCTGAGGTTTTGAGGCTATGTAAAGATGGAAGGAAAAAACGGGCAAAGTAGGTCAATATGTATTCAAAATTATTTAAAAAATATGATATATTTGTAATTCACATTATGAGCCTTTTATCTGATATATTACATGATGCGTTTGAAAATTGAATCTTTATTTTCCATTTAATTGTATAATTTGTCCCTAAAATTACTATCGGGGTTTTCTAATAATTTATTTTCCGTTTAATTCTATTATTTGGCTCCAAATAATGGATTTTAAGGTATTTTTTTCATATTTTTCCTATAAAACAAAAAAAATGAGGTCTTAGGATTTAGGGAATAACGGAGAATGGGTAATTTTTTTTTAATATTTTTTAAATATATTTTAAAATATTCATTAAAATAATAAAATAAAAAATATATTTGTATTCGTCATAATGAGCTCTGTGATTTGATATATTACATGACCGGTTAGAAACAATTATAATTTTTTATTTTCCATTTAATTCTATAATTTGCCTCCCCAAAATGAATATTAGGGTTTCTCTTATTTTTCCAGTAAAGTTCAGGTGAGGGGCTATACTTACAGGTTGTCAAAATTTTTCAGCTTATGGTTTCGGAGATAAAGGGGGGAATGGGTAAAATTTTTTATATTTTGTTAATATCTTTTAATTAATTTTTTTATGATATGGAAAAAAAAATATATTGTTTTCTTCATCATGAGCCCCTTTATTTGATATATAACATGCAGGGTTAGAAACAATTTTAATTTTATATTTTCCATTTAATTCTATAATTTTGCCCCCAAAAAATATGAGGGGTTTTTCCTTATTTTCCAGTAAAGTTCAGGTGAGGGGCTATACCGCCATTGTTTTTTTTTCAAAATTTTCCGCTTATGGTTCGGAGATAGGGGGGGATGGGTAAAATTTTTTTATATTTTTGTTAATATCTTTTAATTAATTTATTTTAAAAATATGAAAAAAAATATATTTGTTTTCGTCATACGGAGCCCTTTCATTTGATATATTACATGATGGGTTAGAAACAATTTTAATTTTAATTTTCCATTTAATTCTATAATTTGCCCGCCAAAATTAAAAGTAGAGGTTTCTCCTTATTTTTCCAGTAAACCTCAGGTCAGAACCTATAAATCTATTTTTTTTAAAACTTTACGCTTTATAGTTTCGGGGTTAAGGGGGGGGAGGGAATGGATAAATTTTGGTATATTTTCGTTAATATCTTTTTCAATATCTTTTTTTAAATATGAAAAAAATATATTTGTGTTCCTCAGAATGAGGACCTTCATTTGATATATTACATGATGCGTTTGAAATTTTTTTGATTTTTAATTTTTTATTAATTCTATAATTTCCCCCCCCAATATTAATGGTTTCTCCTTATTTTTCTGTAAAGTTCGGGCAACGTTCTATATTTTCTATTTTTTTCAAATTTTAGGCTCAGTAGTTTCGGAGATCAGGGGGGAACGGTCGATTTTTTTAGTTTTTCCCCCCAGAAGTACCTACCCCTAAAATCAATTTTTTTTCTTTTACGATATGTACTCCTGATGGGGTCACCAAACTATACATTGATACCAAATTTCAACCTCTTCCGTCCAGTAGTTTAGGAGAAAATTGTTGTGATGTGACAGAGGCAGAAATCCTGAGTGATATTATAACGGGTATCCGTATATTGTATATACGGAACCCTAAAAAGGCTTCACTGAAAGTTTATTACTAAAATAAAACTCTAATGTTAATTTTGGGGTCGAAATTAGAAAATTAAATAAATATTTTTATAAAAATCTAGCGAATCATGTAGCAGATAAAATAAAAAGTCTATATGTGGAAAATAAAAGGTATATTTTATAAATTTAAAACGATTCCTTTAAACGATTCATTCCCTGCTTGTCTGAAACTGGAACATTAGAAAAGGATATACTTTGATTCATCTACATTGTATCAAATCTTGAGGGTGGTACGGAACCCTTAGTCTAACTCGCACTTGACCAAATTAATTTAGTTACAATTCAAAATTCTTGATTTTTTGCGGTTTCTAGGTCATTACTCTGTAAAAATGTATCAAAAATTTGGCAAATTAACCTTTTTTTGTTTTCTTTTTCTTTTAAAGATATTTTAAAAGTTATCTTGGCTGGCTAGTTTTGAAATGAAAGCCCTGTATATCGTACAATACAATATTAGTTACATTTCTAATTGGTAAAATTATAGCGTAGGAAAAGACACATTGAAATCCAAAAACTTTCACTCGTACGCGTTCCGTAACAAAATCTACGTGTTTCCATTGAACAGATGATCATTGTTACAAAACGAAAAGGTAGGTAAAGCATTATCCCATTGTATACACACTATCGCGACATTCAACTTATGATTATATTTGTCGTAAACGCCCACATTTGTAGCCAGAAAAGGATGCCTTCATTGTTGGGAGATATGCAAGGTGTAATTTGGAAGAAGCTTAGAGAATACAGGGAAAGTTAGAAGCGAGGTCACTGTTTGTTACTTTATTATGAAGGAATATGAATAGCGTAGCTTGCATTCACGCATTGGTGTAGGTGCAGATTGCGTTGAAAGGAATTTAACGATGTGTTGTTGTTGTTGTTGGTTAACGTAATTGTGAAGAAACAGAAACGTTGGCCAAGAGAAATTAGGAATTCACGTAACGTTTCCAACCAAAGGCATTTAACAAGTTTTGCGGTACAATAATGATTTCGATGGGTGAACTTACTTGGACACAGTAAGACATCGTGAATAAATAAAAATCACGGCTATAGAGGTTTAAGATTTGTCAAAATTTAGTTTATTAAACCTGTTTCAGATTACCCTAGCCATCAGCAGACAATAAAATAATCACCATTAATTATCAAAAAATGGTAAGGCTAGGTTTAAATCGAAACTTATGTGTAAGGATGTTCGAAAGGAAAACGTAAATGTTAGGAAACTTTAAAAACTATTTCAAATGAAATGATAGTATAATTAATACCTATCTTCTGTTAAAATTTGGGGTTGATTGACCGTGTAGTTTTTGAGAAAATGATTTTCAAAATCGACACTTTATACATGGGCTCTTATGGGATAAAGATGTCTATGTTGGATAAACAAGTGATATTACATTTAATAAATGTTAAGAAATTTACAAAAAACTATGCAATCGATAGCTTAAGTTTTACACTTTCATAAGAAATAGAAAAAACCGACACTTACGGTCTAGTTTATTAGTTAATTAAAATAAGAAACAGAATTTTAATACGTATTCAAATACGACACTGTCATGGCGGCACTTCACTTGGTGTTAGCGTATTTTTGTTTTGTATCGCTATATTCGTCCAAATATTTGATGTATTCGCAAATATTCCAAACGTGCCATCCACACATATAGCAAAACACTCAAACATGCCAAATATGTTTGAATACCAGTAAATGTGACACATGGACTCACCGTAAAGAAAAATAAACAAAATGAATGAAAAATGTTTTTTATTTATTTTTTACCTACCTCAGTATTCGTAGATGGGTTGCATTTATAGATGACTCACAGAAAACTATTCATGTATTTGTAAGCAAACCATGTTGGTATGAATACGCTAGACGTGCCTGCTCCTGATGTTTCTGATTTCTTAATTTTTGTGTTATAATCCCAGAACGCAGACATAAAAGATTCCCTCTTTTTCTTTAAATCAGGATTATGCATGGTTGTCCAATATTGTTTTGGATATCTACCCATGCATCATTTATTTTATTTTTATTTTTGTGGCTGGTATGTTTGGGGTCACAAATGCAAGGATGCATTTGGTACAACTCCAGAAACTTCATGATGTTATTTTTCGACCACTTCAATTTGCCACAAACACTACTTTGCCATTAAAAACAACACTAGTTGATCACGATCGAAGCGCCGCGTGCAACTGTATGAACCAAGTGTGGACGGCTGAAGCAAATATTTGTCTCATTTGACTCCTTTGAAGTGCATTGAAAACCGACAACTGGACGTATTTGCTCTTAGCGGTATTCGCCTTATTTGTTCAAATAAAGCAATAATAGCGAATAACCTCTCCACATATCGCCATTTTTGGACAAATATAGCAAATATACGAATACGCTACACCAAGTGAAATGCCGCCATAAAGTGTGACAACAATGCATACCTTGAGGGTTGATTATTGCTTGGTATATAATCTGACCCGCGCGGAATTTGAATGTAACTTGTGTCCACAACCTTGATTCATGTTCCAAAAGCCAAATTAAATAATGAATACAGATTTGTTTTGGAAACGGTTACAAAATTTTGTGCATTTTTTTTTGAAGTGAATTATTTCATTATTGATATAAAAATAGTAAAATACAAAATAGTCGTTCTATGCATTTAATATAAATGCTATAGGCATATATAATATCTTCATTAGACGATATTTAATATTACAGTAACTAGTATTAAATAATTGTTGATAGTTTTTGTTTAATAACACATTTAACGATTTTAATCAATCATAGTTATGAACATATAACTACTAGTACGAGCTGTCGCCCAGTGGTCGAAATTCGACCAATTGTGCCAATATCTCTTAAGTAACTGAAAATTGTAGATGGGGCTACAACATAATAGCTGAACTAGCACCAAAAAACATTCCACCGCTAGAGGACAAAATTATTTAATATATTTTCTAAGAATTCAAATCAAAGCTTTTTATAAATTCTTGATTTTCACTGACGTTTTCAATTCTCGAGTTGTATTTGTATTGTAAATTTATTCAATAATAGTATGATGGCATGGAAATTTCTTCTTCTTCTTCTTCCAAGGTTGGCCTTGCGGCCGGTAGTGGTCTTGATCTTTCGATCTTATTGACCATAAACAAGTGTTTTTATAATGTAGATAAAAAAAAATGTAAAATAATCGTTCCAATAAATATATTTTCAATAAATACCGTTGTTTACTGTAGACCTGTTTTTTTCTTTTAGCCGTTTTTACTTGATTGATATCTTTAAAATAATGTGCATCTTTAGATATATATTTTAACACGTCTTTAAATATCAGCTTTTGAAATCATACATTCGCATAATTCCTTGGATTTCTTTTTTCCAGTTACAGATAGATTTCACTTTACTGTTTTTCGCTTGTGAAATTGCATAGCTGATAGATTAATTACCGTGAACTTGCACATGTGTCGAATACAAAAATATTGAAAATAAACAATTTCTTGAAATAAAATGTCTAATAATTCTTCCCCATATATAGTTAGTAGGTATGATTAAGTAGATAAATATAGAAATCTATTTACATAATCGGGGTAGCCTTAGATTCCCGTTTTACACGCACATAACACCAATTATCACTAATCACTCTTAGACCGTCTTTTTCACTATCAAAGCGTCTTTATGGAATATCAGGGAATTTTCACTAATGGCTTAAAAAGGCGCTGGACCTGCTTAACTTAACCTAAGCACACACGTGCGGCTACCCCGACGGCTTGTCCCGCATGTTTGAATATTATTTTTTATTCAGTTATTTGATTTTGTTATTGAATAAGCCTATGCAACATGGCGAAACAATTTTTTACTTAATTATAATGGTAATGAACTATTTAGGTACACAAAAAAGTGCAAATATGCAAATGCATATAGGTATCGGACGCGTTCTACATATAAATAGCAGTAACTATCATATTTTATGTTTTTAAATGTAAATTCAATTATTTGATTAATATATTATTACAACAACCTGTGCAAAAAGTTGTCAGACAGCGGACAATAGAGATTATTATTAAATATTTAAGTTTTCCTAGGGTTGTTGGTCCTCTCTTTTCTTTAATATTCGTAAACTTGATTGAAACCGCAAATGACGAAAACTTTTAGGTTGCAAAGAACAACCTTCCAATTATTATATCGAATATTTTGCCAGGAGCAGTTCCAGCAAAAAATTTTGGGGATCATTCATTTGTCAAAATATTTCCAATACCGATATTTGATTACATTTTTATTTTCTGTTTATCAATATGAGTGAACAATTTTGGTCATTACATATACTTCTCCGATTTCTCCACAACTCTGTTTATTATAAAAATATACTTTTTACAATTTCATGAAATAGGGTCGTATTTCGACCACTGGGCGACCACTAGTTAATCCTAATGTGAAAAATTTAGTTCTTAATTTAAATACTCATTGACAAAGAAATCGCAACACCCAGAAGGAGATGATATAATTTTATATATTGTTTTGGCAAAACATAGATATTGTGGTTGTTTTTTTAAGGATATTTGTGTCATATTTTTTCAATGTTTAAGCTTCCAGAAAATAACACCACAAGTCACGAAATTTTTCTCTATTTCCAAACGTTTCGGAGTCTAAGTCAGACTTCCTTGTCAATGACAAAGAAACTATGAAATAAGGCACAATTCTAAATATAAAGTTAAATGTTTGACAATTTTGGTTTATGCTCTTAAAATGATATGTCTAAGGGGCGTTATTAATGTGCATTGCACGCTACCTTCAGAGATATATGTTCTAAGGTCCGCTGTCAATGAGTATTGCACGCTACCTCCAGAAGTATATGCTCTAATGTGCGATATTAAGGATATAAAAATATACCGTAAACCCAAATATTAATCATAAATGGTAATGTAAATTCTTCACTTTATAATATGAAGTTGGTCAGCACACAAATGTAATGGCAGCTTGATAACTGGTCAATATAGTTGGTAACTATGCCCTTTTTAGTGATGTTCTGACTTCTGACATACGTCAATTCTCTAATTTAAAATATGACAAACAGAGAACGGTTATTAGAACGAAAATTAAATTTTGTGCTGGTATTGTATATTAATTGGTATTGTATTTGTTTATTTACTACAATTAATTGGAGTACTGAGACTGTTAATATAAAACATGGTCGGTATTTCCTAAACAGGAAACTAAGTTGTATGGGTATTTCATAATACCATACTGATAAATGATTCTGCTTTTTCCGGATTTGAACGGCGTCAGTTTAATTTATTTTAATAATTAACTAATTTAATAATGACGCGTTCTAAATCGAAAACCTACGATCTCACTATAGTGATATATTTTCTTATATGTAAGAGTGGGCTTCCTTTATATATATATATATATATATATATATATATATATATATATATATATATATATATATATATTAGGGGTGTTACGGAGGTTTTTTCGGAACCGAAGTCGGAGTTGGAGTTTTTAAATTTAATATGTCGGAGTCGGAACCGGAGTCGGAATCGGAGACGGAGGTGATGACAGAAGAGATATGTGTTGAAGACAGATCTAATAAAATAAAAACAATACAAATATTATTTAACCTCCTTATTTCAGTTCAAAATATAGTATACTTTACTAGACATTGAAGATAAAAAATAATCAAAATTTATTTAATTCTGAAACAATTCTTATATCAATGAAGTGACGGTAAAAGAAGCAATGTATTTAATAATAAAAGCTGGGTCATAGAGTTGTTCGCTTGCTACGGAGCCTTTAGCACATGCCAAATATGGTGGGCAATCGAGTTCAGGGGTTTAAAAATTTTGTATTCACTTTCTACAATATTAAGCGATCGTCACTGACAGGAATACGTTTTTCCTCTATTTTAATTAGTCAGTAAAAGCTTCTCAACATGAGAAAGTTGTCTAAAATTAATGCTCGTAGGAGTTGCTCTTATCAATACTATCATCATCATTATCGCTATTCAATAGTATATTAAATAAAATAGTTTGGACATTGTTTTGTCCAGCTACTAGCGATGCCAGGCTTATCCGTTTTTTTCTGCATAAACGTCAATATTTTCAGTTTCACTTGCTGATTTATTTTCCGCGTTAAGTAATCATTTTGTTAAAAAATTAAATCAAGTTGTTAAATGAAGGTCTCCAATCTAGAATTTATTTGGTCAATAGTACATTTAGTAACAGTTTTACATTTTTCATTTGTGTCGGATATATTGTCTTCTCTTTGTAATGTATGCTTTAGTGTATGTATTAGGGAAATTACTGATTATATGCTAATATTACTGTACCGCGTACTGCACTCCTGTACCAGACATAAAGTTTCTTGGTTAAGTTCATTTTTTCTTGGATTAGGTCTCCTGTCTCTCTTCCATAGAAAGTATGACATTTTAAAATTACTTTAAGCCTCTTAATCTTCACCTATGCCATGTGCAGTTAGACTTAATACCGAGACTTTTTATCTTTTTCGCCAATCTTGGATATAACTCACCCCAAATGTGTACCTACGGTAAAAAATTGTCTTCCCGTTAACTGATAATTCGGCACGACAATCTGCATAAGTCGTCTTCCACAAAATTGAAGGGGGAGGGGAGATCTTGTAAAAAACATTTAGGGTTAAAACTACATCATTTCTGATTCTTCCACAAAGTATCTTTCTGTACTGTATTTTTCTGTTCAGCTTCTAATTCTTTTAATTCTTTATGTTCAATAGCATGTACACTATGTATAGCTTCAAATGACGTTTTTAATGAAGTAGTCGTATCTCCTATTCGTGAATATATCTTGTTGACAGTTTGCATTTCTCCTTATTCGCAGAAACTTCAATAAAGTAGTTCCAAAAACACTCGGTTTTAGTTCAACTCAATGCAAAATGACTAGTGAGAAGTGTAATAGAACTAATAGAAAAACAGTAAGCATGGGTAAATAGGGCGGGAGTACCCCGCATGACAAGCATTAACTTGTAGTACGCGCTGGCTGACCACAGATCATACAATGGCTGATCATTGTAGTGCGCTTCAATTTTCGATTCTAACCCCCGTTTGAAAAGTGTCGGGCCGAGGTCGAAATCGAAGGTTTAATATCAATCGAAGTTCCGACTTTCCGGGACCGAAGTCGAATCTCCGTAACATCCCTAATATATATATATATATATCTATATATATATAAAACTGCAGCTATTACTCAGTTCAACAGATTCCTAGTTACCGTGCCGTATGTTTTTTATTGTTGATGCATTTCCTATCTTTTATGGCTTATTTACAACGCAACAATCTCATAATTTGTTTCAATTGAGAGAATTAAATAACAAATCACTGCCTATCTAATTTGCATAAGATAATCGCATTTCTATCGCAAACCATTATTTGTTATGAATTATGTTCGCCTCCATTCTGATGGAAAATTTAGGTTCGAATTTACATTCTAAATTATTAATATATTTATATTAAACAGGGTACAGTGAGTGAGTGTGTTTTTTTTATTTACGTTTGCCATGAAGGCTTTAAATATTATTAACGGCTTTTTGTTTATTAGTCTTGATTATTTTCATATGCTTTTCATGAACATAAAATATCGTTAAAAATATAATAAATAATATACATTATGATCATGCTTATTTTCAGCTGTTTTATACCATTATTTCATATACATTACACTTTGTTTCTCAATTTTTCATCTGATTATGGTGTAATATCATTTCAGACCAAAAGTGGAGATAAAATTGGCGAGAGTCTTGATCTGAAATTGTTTTAAATGATGTGTTGCGGGGTGTAGCCATAGAGGTAACCCTTAAGATAGAGTGTGTGAGATATGGACGCCTGTGCAAGTGATATAATTGTATTTCTGTATCAGAGAAAAAGCAACGCGAATGGACTGTTTAGTTTTGTAGCAATGGCGATACTTCACTTTGAAATAAGCATTGAAGATATATATATATATATATATATATATATATATATATATATATAGTAGTGAAAGATTTCTTCTGGAAAAGTGGCAATGTAGACACACAGACGATGTGTTTCCTACTATAGCTGTAACTAGGGAGCTGTATAGTTGTTTCTAAATGATTGAGGAGGTAAAAGATAATTTTGAATGTTCATCTGGGATTTTCTAAACTCCTCGCAATGGTTTCTGAAAAATACAGATAAGTTAAGTACTTGAATATCACAGGTGTAGTATCTAAGACAGTTTGTGGAAACTGCCGGGACACTAGTTGTCCTCTTATAGAAAAAACTCTCCCGCAGATTAACTGTGAGAAAGTAGGTCTACAGATTTGTCAACTAGTATTCCAGTATAATATGTTGTGTATTTTGTGTTGTATTTATCTGTTTTTTTGTGACGTTTCTATTCCTTATCAGGAATCGTTGTCGAACAATGTTTGCTTGAATGTTTTGCACTATTTCGCTTGACATTACCAAAAAAGTCAAGACTGACTGATTGCGATTTCGGGAAATGCCATTACATTTTGACGTACAGGGTTCCATACTTTTAGTGCAACACCAAGCACCAAGTCTCTCTAAGTCAGATTGTTGCACACGGCCATCTTCTACACTGCGATGCACACTGTAATTGTACAAACCAAGCTCAGCATTGGTCCACTCACTAGTCTCGGTAAGAACTATTAATGGGTATAAGTTTGCAGAAACATTTCTTTGTAGTAGAAGGTAACTTAGTGCACAAACCCCCAACATTCTGATAGTAGAACTCAAGTTTACGAGAGTGACTTTAAGGTGAACTGTAAGGCCTGTGATCTAGTTATTTTTACAATTTAAGGAATATCATTGCTATTTTAATGTCACACTTACACCCTTGTGTTTACACAATTTCAGTTTGGACCTCAACGATTTCTCTGATTCGTTTGTTTTGTGGTCAGGTCAAAATTGGCATACCTTGATCTTTAATCTATAAGTTCCTTTTATACTGTTACAGTTCATTGGGTTACTATCAAACCGTTTTCCTAACTATTAAAAAGTTGTATTAATGTTTATTATCAAAACTTCATTTTTTTCAAATGGAAACATTTGTTTTTTATTTTATTTTTGAATTCTGCATTGAATTCTAAGTACATTTCATGTACAATGTCCTATTCGCTATGAGTTGTGACTGCAGCGCCAAACAAAATATGAACTATGGGAGGCTATCAAAGCATTTTTTATACGTTTTTATACGTATGTCAATAGCAACAAATCGAAAAATAAATTATTTAAACAATCAGTTTTTAGTGATTCCAGTTTTTTCTTTCAATTAAACGGAAAAATGATAAAAAATAAATAAGAACGCTCGGACACGTTTGAGAATTAATGTCCGAGTTTTTTAACACTGGACTGCGGTTTTCAGTCATCACTACTATTGACTCTGTAACAATAAACTCAGCATAAGCTTAATTTTGCTTTCATCCGCCGATTCATCACGGATTGGGCCAGAAATAATATTCTTCTTCATATTGATCAAATTTGACGAATTAATTTTCACCTGTTTATCGCATTAAATTTTGAAGACTTGTATATTGAAGGAAATATAGTTGGGATGTAGCATTTGAAGGAAATTTTGGGATGTAGCCGATTTTTTACCTCCAACTCCTCTTCCGATTTTTACCTCCAATAAAATGATCACTACAAATACAATCGGCTTGGGAATTGATCCATCAGCGCTAAAAATAAAATAAAATTTTTAAAATAAAATCTTAGGACAGTATAAAAGCTGCATGGGATAACTTAAAACCTTAATGATTGTGAAATCTTGCAGACATTAATCAATTTCTTGAATATTATAATAAATAGTAAACAAAATTAATAAAACTGCACAATTAGCAAATGAAACAATTTATCCGTACGTTTTAATTATTTAAATTTTTTATTTTTTCATACATTTTTTTCATTTTCAAATATATGTGTTTGTCCTGTTCTTTTTAATTTTTGAATTTAAGGATTTATATATTAGATTATTTTGCTTACAGAATTCCTAAAAAATGATTAACTTTTACAAAAGTTACATTTAATGCTCCAAATTACTGTTATTGATAAAATTAAGGTTATGGTACTACTTACTTTAGCCTTTTAACTACAGCTATCCACCGATTCCGTTGATTTATTTTCCATTTAGCAGTCGGAAATTTATAAAATTGCATCATTCTTGCAATTCACAACACAACACAACTTTGGTGTCTCATTTTTTTTATTTTATTAAAATTAGAACAAAATAAAATACTTTCACGTGTACTTGCTTACAATTTCAGTAATAATAGTCTCCCGTAATGCTCAAAGTGACCACTACGAACGCGTCGGTCGATTTTATTTCCCCTACCATGACTTCGCTCAGAGCGAATACCGAAAATTAACGGTTATTAAAAAAATACATTTATTTCAAAATTGATGAAATAAAAACATCAAAATACCAAAATAAATGTTCATATTGTTGACAAACTTCTTGACAATACCTAAGACGGATTTCAAATTCTCGAAACACTTCATTTAGCGTTTGTGGCAGGATTCCTTGTATTTCTGCCCTAATTCTATTCTTTAATTCCTCGATATTGTCCGGTTTATTGAAGTAGACTTTGGATTTCACGTAACCCCAAAGATAAAAATCTAACGTGCTTAGATCTGGAGACCTAGCGGGCCATTCGATATTACCTCTCCTTCCGATCCATCTATTTGGGAAAATATTATCAAGATAATCTCGCACTGTTCGCGAATAGTGCGGGGGCGCTCCTTCCTGTTGAAACCATCACGAATCGGCAAGTATATTGGGGTTTTCACTATTCGGGTAAAGTTCTGTTATTAGGGTATATGTCATTTTATAATAGGTCTAAATACTTTTCCGAGTTAAGTGTTCCCTCATTAAAAAAAGGACCCACAATTGAAGTACCCATAATTGCGGCCCATGCTTTAACTTTCTTGGAAATCTGTGTATGACTTTCCATAATACAATGTGAGTTTTCTGATGCCCAATATCGAAAATTTTGAGTATTAACTGAACCATTTAAACAAAATGTTGCCTCGTCGAAAAAACTATCTTACTTGAAAAGTGCGGGTTGGCATTGCATCTATATCATTATTTCGCAAAATTCTACTCTCCGGTCCAAATCATCTTCTGTAAGTTCTGCAGCTGAACTTGTAAATCGAGCACTTATGTATGGGTACCATTTATTTCTATGCAAGCATTTTAGAACAGCCGCTCCGGATTTACTTATTGACTGTTCTGCGGCTATTTGTCTAGTTGATTTGTGAAGGATTTTCTGTTAAAAACTCCAGCATAACAAAGGTTTCCACATTCTGCGACTAAATTTTTTTAGGTTCATAACTGTTAATTTTCGGTATAGAACATTGTAGACGAAAAATATTTAGAATTCAATGCAGAATTCAAAAATAAAATAAAAAACAACGTTTCCATTTGAAAAATGAAGTTCATGGTAACAATTTATTTCTGGCCCACCCTGTATAAATGTGTTTATCATCACAAAAACCGCAGTCCAAAAAAAACCGACGTGTTGAGCTTTTTCCAAAAAATCAACACCTGAATTTTAAATGAATTTGTTCCAACCCACGCGTCCTCACTGTATATTTGTTGTCATTCTTGTTTTTTCGAGAAAATGCTTAAATGTTCGATATCAGAAACGTCACAAATTTTCTAGAACTGTCAGTTACAATTTTCTGTCAACATAATAGTGTCAAGTAGTTTGACCATACAGAGTGTCTCATTGGGTGCATTCATAACTTTCTGTGACTGTATGATAAATTGATATGTGCCTATTACTGTAAATTTAGAATTGTGCCTGAAGGAAGGTTACCAATAAACGATAAAGCATTACATCAAGCAAGGCAAGTAAGGCAGGCAACGCCCTTACACTGGCACCTGCATTAAAAACGCCCGGAACGAATCCAATGAAATGCTCGTAAATCAAAACAAATAAATAAATCAACACTTAAACGGTATAAATGTTGGAAATTCTCAAAAGTGGAACTCATCAATTAATTGACCCTCCAGTAATTAAAAAAGACGAGAATCGTTGTCTGGCTAACGAGTGTACAATTTCTGAATGTGTGTGATGCATCTAATGATATCGTTTGACTCTTGGCCCCGCATATAACCTCCGCACATCCACCCACTTAACCTACGCGGTCAGCTTTTGACGTTTTTTTTATTACGTGCGGGTCGGGCTGAAACTAACTAATCAAAATTACCTTCTTCGCTTAATGATGCGTCTCTCTTTGTCTCAACTGATTTTATTATTTCGTTCTTCATATGGATTTATTGTTTCAATATCAATTTAAAATTCGCTTTGTCAATCTTCATCAAAAACACCTATAAGTTTATTATGTTGTTTATTTTATTTTATATACAATCTATTCTACTATTTTGTTCTTAGAGCGTTTCAATTTATGAATAAATTACACTTTTAAACCGACTTCCAAAAAGGAGGAGGTTATCAATTCGTCCCGTATTTTCTCGCTTTTTTTTGTATGTATGTTACCTGATTTCTTCTCCTGTGGTGCACCGTTTTGATTGAATATGATCTTGTTTAATAGAGTATATATCCGGATTGGTGAAACTTCAAATTTTGGAAAAGAATTCTATTGGTAAAGTGATAAAATTTTTGAATGAACACATGCGTGCATGGAAATCGACCAATATTCCTAATATTTTAGTCGATTTTTCGATAACTGCTTATGGATGTGTATAGTTTTTTAACGTTTAATCTATTAAGGAAGATCCTTAGGTGATCTCATATACTTTTCTGCGACGTGCAACTTGCAGTTTTGAAGATAATCGCCGAAAATTCCAAAATTCTAATCAAAAATTTCATCGAAACACATAACAGATATTTCCTCATAAATATTTTAATTCCAACGTAATAGTGCGGTAATTTTAGGCACTGGAAGTTTTAATTGCGAATTTGAAAATTTTCTATGTACATCTCAAGCATATAGGTATTAAAGCATAGTATTTTCGGCTCCTTAAATCAATGAGTACCAAGCTCGTTTTGTATGTATACCAGGTATATACCTATTTAAATGCAAATTTTTCCATTTTGCGAAGACGGTACTTTTGGTTGTCAAATTCTCCCGGCCTAATAGAAAATTCAGTGACAACACATGTCAAACTTTAAACTGGTACTTGGTGGCCTATAGACAGGGTGTTTAGTTATAGCAAACAAAATCACAAAGTAAAGTGGCAGAAGGAATTATATTTAATGAAAATTGAAATATAGGACGGACTAGAATGATAGTGTCCGTAGGCAGCCGTATATACAGGATGGTTGGAATATAGGGTGGACTGGACGTTTGGTGGTACAAAAATGTTGAAAAAATGTGCTGGAGTTGAATTATATTTATAGAGTGTGATTAAAAAATTATTTCTTTTATAGCCCATAAGAAGTTGCATAAAGTGTGGAGAGGAATTAATGTTACACAGGGCGATAACATAAAATGTTAAAAAGGAAATAATTTATGGGGTAGCCCACAAGGAGTTATATACTATGGTTGAAATATAGGACGGATTTGACTCCGTAAATATAGGATGGATTCTACTCCGTCCTATAGTTTACAGAAGGCAGCTAACAAATTTATGCTTGTCCGTGGGCAGTCGTATGTACAGGATGGTTGGTACATAGGTTGGACTGGAATTATCTAGTTATACAGGGTTGTCAAAAAAAGTTGAATAATGGTTACATGGCGTAGTATATAAGGCATAAATATATTTTGGGCTTATTAAGTCAACGCGTACTAGTACATTTTGTTCGTAAAGATTTACCTTTCAATTTAAATGATAAAGTATCATTGTGTAATGTTGAAGCTTTCGATGTTACCTGGTTCTGTCTATTAAGATTATACATACAAAATAAAAAATAAATAATGAAAACTACCTGAGTTCAAAAAAACTAAAAAGTTGAAACTAAAACATTAAATATATATATATATATATATATATATATATATATATATATATATAATGCAGTTTAAATCATAAAAATTGCCCAAGCCGTTTTTAAATAATCGGTAGTCATACATAAAAAAAGTTGTAGACGAATTGATAACCTCCTCCTTTTTGGAAGTCTTTAATCATTATGTGTGACATTTTCAACTGTATACGAGGTTTGCCAGCAATAATGAATTTTACTTAAAAGTGAAATACCTTTATTTTTCAAAACAGCTAGAATTGTTATCAAACAGACGTATTTATAACTGTATAATAAATATCGGTGTCACTTTCTCAACTGTATAGTACATTTGACAAACAAAACATTTTTAAAAAATATATAACCGATTTCTACCTATAACTAAAAAGCTAAAAATAATTATATCAAAATACAACTCTAGCAAATAAATAACACATTCAATGTTCTTAGGTACCTACCCAGGAAGTAAAAAATGTAAACATTAAAAGGTGCTCATTCTGTGCAAATTAATTACCTACCAATCTAGTATATTTTTGAAGTCGGTGTCAAGCAACAATCAAGTTTGATGAATTAGTAGATAAGTACGCAATGAAGCATTTTAGATTTGTTTGGCACCGACTTCAAAAATATACTAGATTGGTAGGTAATTAATTTGCACAGAATGAGCACCTTTTAATGTTTACATTTTTTACTTCCTGGGTAGGTACCTAAGAACATTGAATGTGTTATTTATTTGCTAGAGTTGTATTTTGACATAATTATTTTTAGCTTTTTAGTTATAGGTAGAAGTCGGTTATATATATTTTTTAATGTTTTATTAGTTCTCACAACGAGCCTTTTCTAACCGACTTCCAGAAAGGAGAAGGTCAAATCGTCTACAACTTTTTTTTTATGTATGACGAGCGATTATTCAAAAACGATTTGGCAATTTTAATGATTTAAACTGCATTATATTAAGGAACATGACAGAAAGGTACCATATAATTGTTTATAACATGAGATTTACGGTTTTCTAGAAAATCAAAAAAAAAGGTAAATAAGGGACTTGATTTTAGCGATTTTCAATGAATCTTCACTGTTTTCTCTAAAGCCGCTCAAGAAATTTGAATATTATAAATTGTATTCTACAAAGATATGTTATAGCTTGATTCCGTATATTTTTCTATAAGGTAAGACTTACCAGTTTTCTGAAAATCGAAAAAATATATGCAAAACAACTGTAAACATCATAGTCAATAGTGTCGAGAGGATTTATACTTATACAGGGTGGTTTTAAATACATCAGGACCGTTGTAATATTGTGATGATTGAATATTAGTTGTACAGAAAATGATAGACCAATAATTTGTTACATTTATAGAAAGGGGTCCAAATAATAAAACAAATAAAAAAGTTAAAATATATTTGGAAAATATAGACAAGAATAAAAATTAGAGAGGGAGAAAAAGAGAGAGAGATAAGAATACGCTGAAATTTTCAATTGAAATTTACCTTAAATCGGATAAAAAAGAAGATGTGTCTGAAAATAGTCATTGATGGCACACGGTTTTTAAACGGTATGTATTTTCAGTCAGCTGAAGTCGATTCTTTTTCAAATATAAATTATATTTTATCTGCTACTAGATGCCCTTGATTTTTATAAAAATATTTATTTCATTTCCTAATTTGGCCCCCAAAATTGAGATTTGGATTATCGCATTACTATACCTCTAATTTTTTTCAAGACGTTAGATCTTGTTGTTTCGGAAATAAGGAGGAGAATGGGTAAAATTTACATATTTTTGTTAACATCTTTTAAATAAATTATTTTTAATTATGAAAACAATATATTTCTTTTCCTCAGAGTGAGCCCTTTCATTTGATATATTACGTAATGCGTCTGAAAAAAGTTTATTTTTATTTATTTTTTATTAATACTTATTATTATTATTACTTATTTTTTCCCGTAAGATTCAAATGATGCCCATATGTCTATTTTTTAATTTTGGTTTTAGTTTCGGAAATAGGGAGAAAGGAGTATAATTTTGTATCTTTTAAACAATTTATTTTAAGAATGTAAAAAATATGTATTTGTGTTTGTCATAATGATCCCTTTCATTCCATATATTACATGATGCCTATGAAAAATATTTCATTTTTGCTTTTCCTTTTATTGCTACATTTTGCTCCCCAAAATTAACACTAGGCCTTTCCGCTTATTTCTCCTTAATGTTCAAGTCTAATTTTTTCCAAAATTTTATTTCTTATAGTCTCTGAAATAAGGGGGAGAATAGGTTAAATTTTATATATTTTTGTTAATATCTTTTAAATTCATTATTTTTGAAATATGAAAAATATACATTTACATTCCTCCGAATGAGCCTTTCGTTTGATATAGTACATGATGCGTTTGAATTTTTTTTACCCCAAAAATCAAAATTTCTTCACTTCAAGATATATACGGTGATCGGGTCACCAAACTATAGGCTGATACCAAATTTTTTAACATTTCCGTCCTGTAGTTTCAGAGAAAATTGATGTGATGTAAAATAGGGATAAATCAAGATTGATAATAAATGGTGTTTTCTGAATGATAATTGTAGCATCTCTGGTTTTTTATTTTTCCTGATTTCTTTGGAAATTACAGCACATATACCTGAAACTCTGTATATTTCAAAAGTCCAAAACTTTTAAGGTTTAAATCAGACCCCGTTTTCAATGGTATTAACACAAAATCAAAGAAATTAAAGAAATAAAAAATTAAAGGGATTCGCAATGATTACGATATTTGTCATTGCGAATCCATATTGCCCATTTGAAATACGGAAGAGCGGATAAATCTAGTGTTGCACATCATGATTTGGAACCTAATCACTCCGTAGATTGAACTTCTTTAAAATTAGTTATACAAGTAAATAATTTTAGGGAACTGGACTCTTACAAAAGCATCATGATTTATAAAAATAATAAACTAATGAATTCGGACAAGGGTCCTATTCCCTTATAATGTAAGGTAAAATTAGGTAGGTAAATAAGGATAAACCTAATTTACATAATTTCATTATACAATAATATCTTTACATTATTTGTGAAATCTGGGGATTTACCTTTTTTACTAATTACTGTAAGTTGCTAATAGTGTAGTGGTAGGCATAAATTAGAGAAAGTGGTAATTTAGATTTAGTTTGCTTTACTCCTTGATGATGACAACTGAGTTGTTGAAACGGCGTTGAGTGTTTAAATAAAGAATTGGTGTTAGGGTGCAAAACTTTGTTTTTACATTCGTTTAGTAAGGGTATTTGTTTCAAGTCCCAAGTGTGATAGTTCCTTTTTCCTAAATTTCCTGTTTGTTTTGTTCGTGGTGATAGTGTGATTTCCAGATTTGTTTTCAGTAAACCTTAGCTCCCCCTAGAATCAACGGGACAAACCGTTTTAGATACCTGTGTGAGGTTCTGAGTTATTTAGTCTAATCTTTTGGTTATGTCCTGTTTTAAAATTCCCTGCCATGTTATGGAAACAACTATTTTTGTTAAAAAAGTTTTCTCATAGAATTAAATTGATGAAGACACTTTTAACTGAACTATTGAGTGACTTTTGCGCAACTTTGTATACTACACGCCCGCTAAAAGTTCTTCACAATATCAACGTCAACAGATACTATGATATATCACATAACTGTACATCTCGAAATTAAATATTTATATACCGATATAGGATTCACTGGTAAGACTTCTATCTAACTATCTAACTTGTCATTCAATGAATTGAACCATTTGGTCGGCCTATTGTATCGAAACATTAGTACCGATTGACGCAAAATACTGTTATACTCCATTACTTATGTAAGAATTCATGAAGGCGCAAGGTGTCAAAGGTTACCTGGATCCATTACCAGATTATTGTGGTAATCTACGTACACGCAATAAGTTATGTATCTGTCAAGCATAACACATTCAGTTTTGTAAAAAAAGCTGTCTCGCTATAACTTTGGATGTCGTGTTGGTGACTGGAACAAGGCGTACAAGTGTACGAGTAACATCGAGACACATGCGAAAAGAAGAGGCGATGAAATACTATCTTGTTTGCTCAAATTCTGAATAAGCTCGCTCGGTTTATAAAAGGAAATTTATTGGCCGGTTTCGAGAATTTTCATGTGCACAAATTAAAACAGAATTATGATAGGTTATCTTTGGTCGTACGAGAATTCAAATTCTCAGAATTATTAATAAACCAGCAAATTGGAAAGTGTGCAAGGCAGAATGTAACGTGAATACTACCGTAACATCAGTGTAATGTCTTCGATGACACATTACAGATTATATCCAAAAAATGTATGAATTAGGTGTTGCGGTTTTAGTTCAATGCTGGTTCAATGCAAGAATGTAATTGACGAAGGAACTTTAGCGGAACAATCAATAACACACGTGCCGTCGCGTAAATGAAATCACCAAATAAAAATTAATAACTGATTTTTTAAGTCGAAGCACTGCAGGTAGTGTTTTCTTTGTTCTTCTTTTTTCAGAGGCTGGCCCCGCAGCGGCAGGAACTGTTTTAGAGCTTCGTCTGGACAACACCTTATGCAAAAAATAGCGACGTAATCTTCATTGATTGAGCAAACAAAAAATCCGGGTTTAACAAACAAATGATGCACTTTTGTAAACACAAAAGAAACAAAATGAAAGCGGTTTAGCGGTTGTTACGACCGGAAATATAACTCGCGAAATCGTCACACACAATAACAACAAACAGCGTCCGTCTTAAGACGGAATCAAAAGCGTCCGAATAGCTCGGAAGTCAATACACGAAACACGAATACTGTCTTTATTTTACATGCAAAAAACACTTAAAATTAGCATTAGCGCGACGGAAGGTTTTGGAAAAGGTGCAGAAGTTTAAAAATCAATGAAGTAATTCAATCAAATTTAAACAATACACTAAATAAATTGCGGGAACGCAGCAATCAGTTTAGAAGGTAGCTTTAAATACGGTGTCCCATGAAAACGGCGAAATTAATAGAATCAATAGTATTTACAAGTAGACTTTGTTTAAGGAACTAGCGCAATCCATTTTCGAGATATAGTCCCGGTTGTACAAAAATCAGTTGATGTGCAGATCAACTGAACCTTGTTTTAATCATGAACCTCAGTCAAGTAATTTTCTGTTGTATAAATGAGTCTATATAGTGGTTATGGAGGGTTGAATAAAGGAGAACACACTCTGTGTAAGAAAAAGTGTACATAAAATGGTTTCAATTTGGGGGAGCCTCTGGAACGACAGGGTAATTTGTTCGTAGAAATCTATGAACAAACCTACCTGAATAAAATTAGGTTAAGGTGAAGAATTCATATCCAAATAATACAAATTTAACCATCACAGTTAAAGAACGAGATTTGTGTTTAACACTAATAAAGCGTTAACTCAATGAAAATACCTTGTACATAGATAAAAATGACTTACAAGCAAAATTTTATGTGCACATTTTTTTAGGAGTCAGGATAATATCCTTCATAAATTAAACTCAACAACCCATTATTATACAGGGTAAGTTTTTTTTATGATCAGTATGAGGATCTCGGAAACTAGCGTTAATAGAGCAATGGTTAAATTGGGAAAGATTTGCAGATTTACTGACCCAATTTAATGACACTTTCGGATTTTTGTAAAAAGTCATGGCTTACTAGATATTTTGAAAAAACGAAATTCTGTCTTCTCAGTCAAATCCCTTTAGTTTCTTTGTTTTTGATTTTATATAAAAAAGTGTGAATATTAAAATTGAAGGGAATTATATCCAGAATATGATTGTCATGTCCTCGTTTGCGTGACAACTTATCTTTTATTGAATGGAAACCATAGTTGGCTATGACCTCAAAAAATCGGACATTTTTAGAGCTTTTCAACGATATAAACTCGATATAGTTATTCATAGAAATAACGGAGTTATGCATGCTTTTCTCTCTTATTCTCACTTTTAACGTAGGTAGCCACTAAAAAGATTGTTTTCACTTTGACGTTTCATCATTTGAGAGTAATTCCATTAGTAGTGCTGAACTGACAGTCGATATTAACAAGTTTTCGTGATAAAATGGAATATTCTAACGAAGAAAAACTGAATATGATGGAATGTTATATCATATGGCATAAAAATTCAGTTCGTGCAGCCGAGGAATACTTTCATAGATATTTTAATCGTCGTCAACCTTGTCTATGTACATTTAAGAGGCTTTACGATAGTTTACGCAGATATGGATCTTTACTAAACCACCAAAGGAACGCAATCAAATTAACGAAGAAGCACAAATAAATGTTTTGGCAATGGTAAATCAAAATCCATCTACATCAACTCGCGAGATTGCGGCAGAAGCTGGCACATCTCAACGAACTGTAGTTAAGGTACTGAAAGCGCACAAGTTCCACCCGTAGAAACTTTCAGTTTCTCAAACTTTGCATGCTGATGACGAATATCGACGTATTTTGTTTTGTACATGGTTTAGAGACATGTGCCTTGACAATCCACAGTTTCCATTAAAGGTGTTATGGTCAGATGAAACTAGATTTACTAACTGCAGTATGTTCAATAGACACAATGAGCGTATCTGGGCTAAAGAAAACCCTTTCCATGTCGAACAAAGACGACCCCAGATAAAATTTGGTTTTAATGTTTGGTGTGGTATCATAGGGTCTACTATTCTGGGGCCTTATCTCTATGACGAATCACTTACTGAGGAGCGCTACTTGCATTTCTTGCAATACACTTTTCAAGACATGTTGCATAATTTGAATTTGAGAACTCGTTTAGAAATTGAGTGGTTCCAAGATGATGGAGCACTAACTAAATAACTCGTTATTAGTAAGACAACACTTAGATAATATCTATCCAAACTCTTGGATAGGAAGAAATGGCCCTCGCGAATGGCCACCCCGGTCTCCCGATTTGACAGTTATAGACTTCTATTTATGGGGTGCGCTAAAAAACGAAATATACAAAAGAAAGTATGAGACAGTTGGTGACCTAAGGGAGGCGGTATTAGAAGCAATTGAAAAAATTGATAGGCGGTCTGTGAGGAAAGCGGTAATGTCAATATTAAAAAGATGCCATTTTTATATAAATAACAGTGGTGGACTTTTCGAACATAAGTTGTAACCATTATTATGTACTTTAATTTGTTAAGTTTTTAGTAAGCACGTACTTATTTAGTTTTTTCGTTATATCTGATATACCTAATAAAAAAATCGTTCATTGTTTTTTGGAATAGTTATTAATAATAATCAATCTATTTCATTCTAACTACTTGAAAATAAGAGAGAAAAGCATCCATAACTCCTTTATTTTTATGAATAACTATATGGAGTATTATATCCTTGAAAAGCTCTAAAAATGTCCGATTTTTTGAGGTCATAGCCAACTATGGTTTCCATTCAAAAAAAGATAAATTTGTGTCATATCTAGAAAACGAGAGCAGTCACGCAAACGATGCATGAAAATCATATTCGGGATACAATTCCCTTCAATTTTGATATTTACCCTTTTTTAATAAAATAAAAAACAAAGGAGCTAGAGGATTTGACTAAATCGACAGAATTTCGTTTTTTCAAAATATCTAGTAAGCCATGACCTTTAACAAAAATCCGAAAGTGTCATTAAATTGGGCCAGTAAAACTGCAAATCTTTCCCAATTTAACCATTTTTCTATCTCCGCTAGTTTCCGAGATCCCCATACTGATCATCAAAAAAAACTCACCCTGTATAATTACTAAGCTGATTATGGCATTGTCCACCAACTCGAGAACTTCAACAAACTTCTGAAGATATTTTCCCAGGGGCATTCACCAGGCGTACTTTTGGAAATATTTAAATTACTACTACATCAGAAAGATTCCATAAATAGTCATTTAATTCTAGTTAATGGAGCTTTCTATCCAACTAGACAAGAAGAAATATGTAAAAAACCTGTGTGGAAAAATGTTAGAATCCTTGCAAACGAAACTATTCTAGAATAAAATGCAACTGAAATTTGTTCCATAATGATAACAGAAGAGATCATTTAATTATAGCAGTTTGTTCAGTGATGAAAATAATGGTTAATTACCTTTTATCCAGAGAGAGGATAACAAGGAAGTAGAAACACCAACTTTTCAAAATAAATATGTAATACGAACCCAAGAATGTAAAAATAAATAATTTTTATTTACTACATCTAATTCACCATCTGTTAGTTAATGAGTATTAAAATATTACAAATATGCAATTTTTTCCCATTGTTTAACTATCTCAAAAAGTTTTATAACAAAATAACAACTATAAAATCACTGAGTTTTATAAAAAGTAAAAAGTGGGGCACACACTTATTAATTTCTATCACAACTAACACATTATAAACTCATATCAGAGTTTACAAAAAATGGAGACAACCGTTTACAAAAAGAAGTTCACATAACAGATTTTCTGGGTTATATTTACCAATAATTAAATCATTCTCACTTTTTCAATCACTTCACTTCTAAATGTAGGATTTGTGAATTTCAATACGTTGACAATAGCTTCATAAAATACCCTGTCGTCACATTTGCGTATATATATATATATATATATATATATATATATATATATATATATATATATATATAGTTACCTTATTGTCCATTAGTTATGAGAAGAAAACTGTATCCTTCAATAAACACACTGCAAATACTCGATGGTTTGTCCACCACTTCATACACCTTATATATATATATATATATATATATATATATATATATATATATATATATATATTTTAATTTTACAAATACCTGAGCATGCTAATAAGCAAGGGGCAAGGGGCCCCAATTAGTTTGGGTGTCTCAGAAAAGCTCATTCTCCCACTAATTGGCACACTTAATAGTAATCTTACAGGGCCACCTCAACTTAAGCATATCAAATGTTAGTATCAAAATTTGAAAAATATCGTTGTACAAGTACAACGAAGAAAATATTTACAGACGTCATCATGAAACATAAACCAGTATTTTATGTTTTGTCTGCTCAAACGCGTTGACAAGTACAAAAAGCTATAATTACATTAAATTTTCTATTACGTTATTAAAACATGTAAGGCTTT
The DNA here is from genome assembly GCA_034190945.1 of Octodonta nipae. Lineage (NCBI taxonomy): Eukaryota > Metazoa > Arthropoda > Insecta > Coleoptera > Chrysomelidae > Octodonta > Octodonta nipae. Next base: position 12,913,910 of record CM067218.1, on the reverse strand, counting down.
AAATTGATAAAAACTTGAATTTACCAGTAATAAATTTATACTTTAATTGACATATAACAGGAAAATGGCATCTTCTCTCGACAACATGTCTGGGAATTCAGCTGAAAATCGGTTTCTTCTCATTTAGCACAGATTTTTACGTCCTTATTGGTACATTTTGAAGTAAATGAAAACTAAAGAAATGGTTATTAACAGAACCAATTGGTTATAACTAATATATCATTCATAAAAAATTACCTCTAATGTTGTTGCCTTGAAATCTAACCTGTTTGTTTTTTAAGTAAAAACAAAATAGATTCACTTGTAACGATGTTGAAAATACTATAAATATATTCGTTGTATATCAGTGCGAAATTTTCCAGAATTACTTTTTCAATACGGAAATTGTTCTAACGCTTTGAAATGTTGTACTACTTTTACAAGAAACCAAACCAAAATATTGTAAAGATTTTTTACCTGGTAAGTACAGGTCAATTTATTATAAGCTGTTAGTTTTTGGATACATGGTATTAATTATTATTTTATACTGGATTGATTCAGCCGATACTTGTTGGAAATTCATTTCACTGAACTAAAATCACCTTGAATTGCACTTTCCACTCTATTTGAACCTTTTCTGACGCGTCAAAGTTCTTTGACACGATTATAGAGTTGCAATTCAATATTTTAGTTCAGTTTATTTATAGTTATGTCCCCCACTTACCGAACAAAAAACATTATTTCCTATTAATTATTTATTTATTTTAATTATGTTAATGAGTGTGGAAATAAGCAAATTACTCTCACATGATATAAAAATCCTGAAAACATTGGAAACCAATTTAACATTATGGAATTATTGAAGTTTTCATTTATGATTCATAACACTTTTCACATTTCCACACCTTACAGCAAAATTCTTACATATTTTTTTTGTAAAAATTAAATACAGTACCTGGCTGACCGAGCTTCAGTCGTAAATTCAAGGTTTTATCATAAACGCACATATATCCAAATAATCGGACATTTGCTATATATCTAATTTAAGTTCCCCTAACATAATATTTGTTTCTTACATTTCTTATTTACGTGGTGCTACTACAATTCAACAAAATAGTTACATGTTCGGAACATACAAACACAATTTTTATTGAAAGAATGGTTAAAAAAGTTTCACTCTCAAATTGGTCACCAAATAGAGAGTAAAAAATAGTAGTAGTAGAAAATAAAATAAGTGAAGTGACAATTCAAACCCGAAAGTAAACGAAGCCGAACCAAATCATATGACCAAATATTTTAAACTCGGAATTATACGAGGATAGTTCACGATAATATATGACAAAGACAATTTAAAATTGCAAATGCATATTTGAAATAAAAGTTCATCAGTAAATAGGATGAATGTGCTGCAGAAAATAACTACAAGTAAATCACAATAAAAAAGTGCAGAGGTAAAAAAGATCAAACCATTAAAGATCTTTACCGATGATCCAGTAGTGGAGCTTGGAGCAAAAGAACACGACCCTAAGGAGAGAAGTTTTATTAGCCCGACATTTTAAAAACTGAAAAAGGTATTTATTAAAAAACTGTTTTGAAAATAAAAACACTGATAAATGTGTCTTATTTAAATTTGTATATATGTTTGATTATTTATAAGGTATTGTTTAATAATTTCATGATTTAATAGTTAGTGTATATGATATAAATAAAACTAGCTGTCGCCCAGTGGTCGAAATTCGACCAATTGTGTCAATATCTCTGGCAGGTTAAGTAACATGAAAATTGTATCGTGACATTCTATCCTAGGACTTTAGGGAGAACAGCAATTACACGGAACGAATTCAGATTCGGAACCTCTGTGTGATAGTTTCCTCGAAAATCCTAGATGTCGGTCTTACATCTCGCTTCTACAAATAAGTAACGAAATTCAGGTTTTTTCAGATATAATTCATAGAACTTTATTTGTGTTCAAATTCGTAATTCTTAATTAATATGACAACAATTCAACGCTAATGGGCTACCCTACATATTTATTTTTTCTAATCCCCCTGTAAAGCTATAATTGCACTCAATTCTCTAACATTTTTTAAAATCCTCATTATAATAATTCCATCTCTTTATATATTTCCACGACCCTGGTTATGCAACTGCTCATGGACCACGCATAATATTTTTTACCATTTTTGAACCACCGGGTAAACCATTCTGTATATGCCACCGCCTATGACCCACCATATTTACTCTTTTTGTTTATGAAATTTTTAATTATCTTCTGTAACTATAATTCTACTCTGACCTATATTTCAATCATTATATATATGGAAAGAGTAAAAATTCCTTTAATACAGGGTTTAAAGGAATTTTTACCACAGGAGTCACTCTTACGTAGATTACTAATTACCCTGTATTGAACGCCTTGAAGTTACAAAGCAACTTTAATCTAATACTATAATACGAGCAATGTTTGTATATATATAAATATATATATATATATACATGTCTAGTCGTAGGCTTTCACGATGGAACAATATGAAGAAATATTTATCCGGAATACATCCGTTCGTTATATTGATTCATCTTTGAATGCTGCAGATGTTTCGCCAAGGTCTCACTTGGCATTCTCAATGCGTTGTTACGATGAACTGAGAGGTGATCTGCCTGAGCTGTTTATTTTATATGTCTCCGTCGGAGGTCGTATCGCGCCTAATTGGTCGGTGTTGACTCCGCCCCCTTCCCTGCCGTGTCGGCTGTTTTGCTTGTTGACGGGTTTGTATTTTGTGTAGCTAATTGTGTTTTATTTTGATGTTTTATAATTGTCTTCCATGTGTTGGAGAGGTGCAGGGCGTCGTCTCTTTTGTTTAGTTTTCCAGTTTTCTCAATTTCAATAGCTTCTCGTATTAGTCTGGTTTTGTAGTGAGGAGTTTGTGAGATCTGTTTGCAACTATTGAAATTGATTTTATGGCCCGACTTTTGCTGGGGTTGGAATAGGGCCGATGTCGTATGTTTATTTTTGACAGCTAATTTCTGTTCCTCTAAACGGGCTGAAATTCTCCTGTTCGTTTGTCCGACGTATAATTTATCGCACGTTCCGCAAGTTATACTATATACCCCTTGGTTTTCAAGTTATACTTTTGGTTTAGGATTTCCTAAACTGGTGCCTATAGTCTGGTGCGGTTTGTAAGCTGTCGCTATGTCATGCCTTCGAAGAATTCGGCCAATTCTGTCCGTTGTCCCTTTGATGTATGGTAAGACTACTTTTGTTTTTTCGGTGAGGTCATATTTTGGTTTTAGCTCATGGTCTTGTTGTGCTATTGCTTTTTTGATAGTGTGGTTTGTGTATCCGTTTTGTCGTAGAACGGTTTTTTTTAGTTCGTGTGTTTTGTTATTGTCGTCTGTCAGTCGTATGGATCTGGAAATTAGCGTGTTGGCAACTCCCTGTGTTTGAGATGGGTGGTGATGAGATTTGTAGTTTAAATATCTGTTCGTGTGTGTCGGCTTCCTATATACGGTGTGGTCGAAATGTCCATTTTGGGGTTTTTTTCTTACGAGAACGTCGAGGAAAGGCAGCTGGTTGTTTTCTTCAAGTTCTAATGTAAATTGAATCCTGGGGTGTATAGAGTTTAGGTGGTCCAGGAACTTGACGATTTCTTGTTTACCAAAAGGCCATATGACAAATACGTCATCGACGTATCTTAGCCATAACCGGTGGTGATAGTGGGGACCCCATTGCGGCTCCGTCGGTTTGTTTATATATGCGGTTGTCATACATAAAATAGGCACTTTTTAGGCACGAACTGTGGGAGGTCTTCATTTTCAGATATTTGTTGAAGTGCTTCTTCTATCGGTATGCTTGGATATAAGGACTTGACATCGAAACAAGCAAAACTCCAAAATAAAACATTCTCCTGAGACTCGACTTTTTTCAAAACACTTATTTTGAACCGGTCAAACTTTTGCCTATTTGAAATAACTAAGACAAGTGACTTGTGAAGTAGTAGCAATTTATTTCGACTACGGTGGTATTTAGGAGGTAATTTGTACATTTTTTTTGTGAAAAAAACAAAAAAAAAACAACATTATTTATGTCATAACTCTTTTAATTTTCATGCTGGAGACTTTGATAAAAACTTAGTTAAATGATTTTTAAAAAAGTATTTATAAACTTTTCCCAAAAAATGCATTGTTTTTCAGTTATTTCACGATTAACATTTCAGTTTTTGTTTAAACAAATAAAAAAAATTCAACAAGCTGTAACTCCGTTTGTATTGGATCTGCAGACACCACAAATCCTTTTTTTTTTGTTATTTTATAAGCTACAATTTTTAGCTAAATGTTTTTGAAAGTGAATATTTTTAAAGTTATTTACTAAAAACCATATTTTAATTGAAAAATCGATAATTTCACTTGCGATTAACTCTAATGACTTTGAGAAAAAACTTTATTAAACAAAAGTTGTTCAAAATTAGTTAATTGATTCATTCCCAAACTTTTTTTCATATAATATTTTTCAACCCCGAGCAGGAGTAGCATCTCCCCCGGGGAAAAAAGCAACCCCCGGCAGAGGGTCCACTTTTAAACAGAGGGTAAGTAGAACTCAAATTCAAGTTTTTAGGAAAATCGGTGCTTCTTGGACAAATTTCCCAGGAAAATGGTCATTGGCTGGACTATAAATGTAAAATATTTATTTGTTTTTATTTATTTTAATAAGCCTGCAAATTACTCAAATATGATATAAACATTTTGAAGATTATATGTATGTGATAATAATTAAAAAATAACATACACTTCATATGTTTCTTTGCAGTTATATTTAGTTTATAAATTTAAATAGGATTAATACTTGAATCGTAACAAAATATTGTCAATTATTTTAATTCTCCTGAAATCTGTGTCCATTAGTAAGAATGACACAAAGAGAGAGAAACACAGAGGGGAAGTATATTTCGTAAGAAGCTTTTACTTCCATCGTTCAGTCTTAAATGACTGCCGCTCTTTTGTACTTTAGTTCAATACGAGTATAATTAATTGTAATCTAAAATTCAGTGGATTATCACAAGAAAGCAAAGAATGCAGATATAAAACTAATTTATGTATTTAAGTGGCCGATCCAAGATTAAGATTGTCGTTGGGATGGGGAGAAGGTTTGGGATCAAACGATCAATCAAACGAAGGTAGATTTTAGGAAAATAAAAATAAATAATCACAAAACATTTTATGGTGAAAATTGTACCTTAGTATTGTAATGCTGGCAAAAAAATTTAAATATAATAATAATCATCAAGTTCATTTTAAAAATTGTTATGGAAGAACTCCAATGATACCTTTCATGTATCATATAAGTAAAAATAAGAAATGTATATGTACAGGGTGTAAATAATGAGTGCATATATTTTAGCTGGAGATAGTATAAACCAATTAAAACAAAACTCTTATAACACTATGGTCTTAATAAGCGAGAAAATTCCAAATATATGTTAAGTAAATTATTGCCAATCTGGCAACGTCGCGGTAAAATCAGATTCACTTTTAGCGCGATTAATAAAGAAATGATTCACCACAAAAACATGAACAACTGTGATATTTTGTGTATTGAATATAGTTGTTTCGAGTGCCGTTAGGTTTATTTAGGTAAATCAAATTTTATGACATATTGTTTTCGAAAATTTACGCCTTTAACAACTATGTATTGAAATGAATGTTTATATTTTGCGATTTATTTTATGCATCAAGTTGAAGAAGGGAGGATACAAAGTTGTTAACATTGTGATACAAAAATAATTCAATAAAAAGTATATTAAACAACATATTTCCTATATGTAGTTCTTTTATCCCTTAAATTATTCGAAAAATAATTATTACTCATTAAAATAATATTATTTATGTTAGACTAGTAAATACCCATATACTTACAGGATATGTCATCATGATAGAGCTCAGGAGAACAAACGGATTCTTCATAGTAAATATTCAAAATTTAACATTCTTGCTATTACATCTGCTTTCCCCACAAATTAATAAAATGTCACGTCTTTCCCTAATTCTATAACCTCCCATTATTTGTCACAAATGAATACTCTCGCACTCGAACTGAAAATCCACACCCGATTTTATTTGTTTTTCCTATTTATTTTATAAAATGAAAATCAACTCACGAAGTCGACATCGAATAACCGATGCAGCAAAAAAGCAATCGTGGCGGCGCGGCGGTCTGCTGTAGATATAGTAAACATGTACTGAGCTAGGCAAACAATTCAGAGTTTAAATAATAATTTTCTTTGTTAATACAGTTATTTATTCAAGATTTATAAACTATTCAGCATTTACACTTAACTTTACAAGCATTTTTGGCAAAACTATCGCATATGTCTGAAAATGTTATAAAGTTTTTTGAATTGTTTTGACCGGAAGTATTGATTTCTAAATTTTTCCACTAAAACCGTTTACACTCTGTATAGATATATATTTGTGTATTGGTTTAAGATTTCTGTTGTTCTGTTAATCGTATGAACATCTATAACCTAAATACATATATATGTAAAAATAATTAATTTTTTATATATTTTAATAGACGGGTTCTTCTAAAATTGCATTAAATTACTCTCTTCGAGGTTCATTCCTTTGTACGCAAGACAATATATATTATATATCCATATTGGGTTATTCATCAGTTGCGCTTCCCACAATTGAATGTCCTCTCGAACACTTCTTTATGCATTTGATGCATTTCGTTATGAAGTGTCGGTCTTACATCTCGCGTCTTGCATTAAATTAGTTGTAATTTACCAGATTGACTTGGTTTAACGTCGTTGTTTGGTTACTAGTAGGTTACAATACTTTCATATAAAAAATAGTAACTTCTTATGTTTAAATGAATGGCATTTTTGCTAATGAAGGAACTGACAAGTGCCTTAAATAAGGATTCTGCTATCAACAATATTAGATAAATATTGGCTCTTTTGTGGATTCTACAAATAATAATCTAAGCTTGATTTGTTATAACTTTTCAACTATTTTCATAGCCATCATTTGAGTTTTAGCTACTACTTATTTTCCATTCATTGAAAAAAGTGTTTCATGTCATATGTTGTTAGAGAACAGAAAGCTTTCCATTTTCACTTCGACATATGTGCTGGACGACAATTAAGTAAATAAGCACATTGCAGTGTATCGGAACGAAAACAAAAACATATTAAAATCGATTGATATTGACTGTATCATTAGGCCTTTCACCCTACAGGAAAAGAATGCATCAGCGTTGCAAATCAATATCAGAAATGTGATTTTTCCTAGCAAATTACTAGTTTTGCCGCAGCACTCGCAGATATAGACGTGTAAGTGATGCTTTTAAAATTGAATTCAAATTCCTAAAGGCTCGCAGCTGAGCTTGTTTGTGCCTTTTATTACGACGTAATTACTTTCGCACCTATAAGACGATTCAATTCAATGATAACTGATCGACCATCAGGTGATATGAAAATTTGTTTCAGTCGCTGCGAAAGATACGGTCGGCTTAATTGCACCACGATTGTAGTATTGCCATCACGATCAGATTTCATTAGGATAAAGATTACTGCTTGAGAATTTATGGGGTTTGAGGCATTGAAAAATAACTAGCCTCTAAACTGTTATGAGCATTAGAACTACACAAGGAATATTATGGAGGATAACACTAGTTTACAAAATTTTAATTTTTGTCTGTTGCCGCGAACTTCGTGACGGTTCTGGTTTATTTGTACCGCGTTATTGTCAAATCTAACCTCAAAAATTTTTGTACAGCTTGAGGGACTTAATTGTTAAATTTTATCATTCATGTGTTTTTGTTTATTAATAATGTGCGTGTTTCATTTTGTTATTATTAATTTCTAAAGTTCCTGCAACATGAGTGCTTCAAAAAAAGTTATATAAAGAATCCAAATCATTTTTGCTACATATGTGGAGAATACGTGCTGCCGGTTATATTGTTACGAAATGTACTCAAAGCCGCTCCTGTTTCATTTCAGTACGACAACAATCGCTTTGAGATAAAATAAATGGTTCTCGAAATGACTCGACAGCTGTAGAAGTGATGACTGATTTTACTGGAGAATTCGACGCTGGTTTTATAAAGGAAGCAGGCAACGATCGCGAGTTCATTTGATGGTGCGAAGAGCTTATATGTAAAATTGTTATTGTGATATTTGAATCAGCTGTTGTACATTCGATGTAAATAAAAGTTTCTAGAAAAGTGAAAGTGAATATTAGTTTTATAATTTTAAATTGAACCCACGGACTATATTGCAATATGAATATATGGACCAACATTTTTGATGAATCTTTGAATTCACAAGTAAAGTTTGGTCACCCATGTACTATTAATTAAATGTACAAATGAAAATCGAATAATTAGTAGTAAAATAAAAAAAAATATTTTGCAATTCCTATTCGAATGGAATTGTCATTTACAGTTATTTGTAATATTATTCTACCTGTTAATAGTTGAAATTTAATTTTAGAAAATTTAATTTTCACTGTAAATTCTGTCTTTAGTTTTCACTTAATATCTCTTTTCCATACATTTTATCGTTAAGATAAGGATTAAGAATGTGTGCACCACAGACCTACGAATATAATAGACCCAATCGTTTACATTTTTATGCGCTCCAACATTCAAACTATCTCTTTTTATTTTCGATACCCTGTAGCCAAATTTAACAAAATCATTATAAGCTAATTGACAGGAATATAGAAACTAAAATACTTTACTGATTTACACACAACATATAACATGCAACAGAAAATATAAACCATAATTATCTTAATTATATAAGACGCTTAATGTGGCGCTGGAATATTTACTAAAGAAATATCTCAAATAATTCGCATATTGTAGTATAATACATAAAATGGCTACATTTGGCAACGTTTTTACTACTTTTACGATGGAATTACGACCAGTATGGATTTTATGAATGAATTTATTTCGTACCATGTTGCCGGCAAGAAACTGTGTTTGCGTTGAGGTTAAGTGGATTTTTGGTGATATTTTGAAGCTTTTTGCAAAAAAAAACATTTTATTTATTGCTTAATCTTGGTGCGTGGTTGTGTAGTTTGTGGAAAAGTAGATAACTTGTGATTTATCTTTTCATCGGTAAGTGATTATGTATACGTTGTTTATGACTCAGTGCCGTACTGATTAAGTTTTATTTCACAAGTATATTTATTAAAAATTGACAGTCCATATCTTTTTAACAATGATTATAATATTATTAATAGAAAAGGGGATACAGATTTGCTAATTTTTATACACAAGCTCTGTTTTTAAAGGATCTATAGAAAAAATCATAAAAAAACCAATGACTAATTTAAAAGAAAATGTTTGTAATTTTACAACACCAGTACTTCATCTAGTAAGGAAATCTTTTTATACAAGATATATAAATAGTCTTCATATATTTAAGTAAAATGTGGCAAATGTAAAAACTAATTATATTTAAATAATAGATTTATGTGTAATAGTTTAAGTACGAAATAAAGTTAATTAGATATATAAGTTTCTATGTAGCAGAATAATTGCTAATAAATGCTACTACTACTACTACATATTGGATTTTTCATTTTGAATTTCGAAAATCTGTCTTCATACCCACAATAATCGATATAAAAAACCCTTTTACATTTTTTTAGGCAGAGTCGTTTAGTTCGCCTTATACGGCATAATGGAGTTTTCATTCTGAATTTCGAAAATCGTGCCTCAAATCTAAAATTAGCAACACTGAAAATCCCTCTGTACAAGTTTTTAGCTAGATTTATTGAGTTTGATTAACAGTCCGCCATATTGGATTCTAGATTTTGAATTTCGAGAATCTGTCCTTACATCCATAATATGCGACACCAATACATCCCTCTTACCCATTACAATTGACGCCTTTACCACTCAATATGAAGTTTTCAAAAATAATTAAGTTCCCAATTGCAAATAAATATTTAGAAATTTTAAGGTTTGGTCAGATATGTTTATAACCATTATCCAAATACGTTAAACTAATTATATTTATTTTATCACCATAATTGTTGTATTACATTAAAATTTTACAACATGATTTTGTAATTATTGAATTTAAAATATGTAATAGATGTTGGATTGCATTTAAAACTGTTTAATATTTCTACGTTACGCTAGTGGAAATTATACGACAACAGGTCTCACGCTGTACATTGTTGCCGGCTAGCAACCCATGATGCTCTGTCTTCTTCTCACTCATCATTTGTTTACATTTAATGTTGGATCGGTTTTGTATCTGATTTATGAATGAGGCTTTCGGTTTCTTGAATTTATAGGTCTGTGGTGTGCACAAATAAAGTTCTATTAATTATATGTGAACAACCATTTGAATTTCTAGTTGTTTCCTGAATTATAGTTGTGGCATGGTTTGTCAATGTTTAAGCACTTTTTGGGGAATTATATTTAGATCTGCAAATTTATTCTCCACATTCACTTTACAGTTTCCCATTCTTGCATACTTGCGTTTTTAATCGGCATTTCATTTCCAGGTGTTCAAATCTACCTTGAACGGATTTTACTTCTTGTAATTATCTCTTGGTTGGTTTCAGATTTTTTTGAGAATTTCTACCATTACATTATGTCTGCATTTATTATCTCTAATTGGTAGCGCTAGTTAAAATTTATTAAATTGCAATTTTTTTCATTAGGTTGTTGAAGCCATATGGACCAGCGAGTTCACCATATTGACCAGCGAGTTTAACATCTAGTGAAGTATAGAACTAATTTTAACGTAAGTGAATATAATATAATAGATTTGTCCCCTAATGTTTACTAAACTGAATATTAATAGCGTTATAAATTATATTCCACATATTAAAACAACCAAGCATGACGCGTATATTACTTCAGTACCTTCGAGGCACCATATACAACATGATGTTAGAAGTCTCATCTTTTACACCTAAGCTCTAACATTGTTCGAATATTATAATTCAACTTGTAGATTCTATGGGTTTGGCAACACTTTACGCAAGCAATATCTGTCTTTTATTGGTTAGTTATCGTCAAGTACTACAATAAAGGAGTTGATTGAATCGAAGTCGTGTGAGTAGCAGACATTTGCAAATAACTGGAAAATTATGATCGAATGAAAGCATTAATCGCAGTAGTTATTATAAAAGTTATTTACCAAATTCGTGACTGATACCTTAACAGAGGGATTTGGAATAATTAGTTTATTATAATACATGTTGTTAGGTATAAAGGTGTATTGTCATAATTAGGTCTACGCCAAAACTGGGAGGAGTTTCACTGGTGTAACAAGAGCAAGAGAACCTCATTCAGAATAAAACTATGTTTACAGAGTTCCATGTGAGATGAAGAAATAGGGAATATGCTTGTAATTCAAATAAGAATCGAATATATCTTTTAATATTTTTCAGAATTATGACCCAATCAATGTTTTTAAAAAGTGGAAAAAAGCAGGCCTCAGAACAACTTATATGAAACGGTCTTATACAAAGTTTTAGCACAATAGAGAAATCATTTAGTTCAGATCTAATAACTGGATTTCCCTCTGATTTTTGAAGAGCTTTTTGAAACTATAAATAGAGAGCTGTTGGACTTAAACTTGGAAGAACTTGGAATACAGGTGAAAGCATTGCAATAGATTACAAGTTATCTATACAAACACGAAACTTTGTACCCTAACACCAAACTTCTATTTTTTCACTCTACGCGCGTTTCAACCTCCAAAATTGTTATATATTATATATCTGTTACACGCCAAAGCTTCCACAGTTTTTCCAGTACAAGATGGCTACCAGATCAAAGAAAATAAATTTATATTTTTTGGTTTACTCCGGATGATGACATCTTAGAATTCACAAAGGACGAAGTGCAAGTCTCCGTATTTGTCACCGAGCGGCCCGATTCTCGAACCATTCGACAGCTCTACTATACGACTTTCGACGTAAGTCGCATGAAAAGTTGAGGTAAATGAAGTTTAATCCATATATTAAACTTCATATATGTATGTCGTATTCATACGACATACGTCCGAAGTCGACTAGTAGAGCATTCGAATGGTTTCCAGAATCGGGGCCCTGATGGGTAAAACCCTAGGAAACTATCAATAGAATTAATGATATTCTGTACCGCAATCAATACAGCCCAAAGACCAATATGAAAGTTGGATAATTTCCCACTTTATCGCAGTGCAGGTCTGTCTAATCTAAACGAGTGATGCGCAACAACACAAAATCGCTACAAACCCACAAATTTATTTTCCAATAAGGACACGATGCCTTTTATATGTTAGATAGTTTGCGGCTGTCACAATGATGGAACGCACCGCTCGCATAACTTACATTGGAGGCTGCCTCTGTATATAGGAATTCACTTCATTATGATTTTTAGTCAAAGTTTCCATTGCTATGAAGTGTCGCCATAGGACTTCTACATAAAATGCTTCTTCCGCTAGCGATACTCTCTCGTTTGCAGTAGTTTCATTTCCATTGTCATTTTTGCCAAAAATGTCTACTAACGCAAATAAATAAAAAATAACATATTTATCTGAAAAACTAAAATGAGTGCTCATAACTTGTTGTTTGGAACCATCAGTTAGTTTTTATTGATGATGAATAATTTGTTGAAGCGTTCCTATTTTGGCAGAATAAATAAAAGTTATGATACTGCCAGTCGATCCAAATGATTCACCTTCATCTTGGTGTGAGCTTAGGAGACTTGCCTATACTCCTCTGGTTGTTTCTATGGCCATACTTTTTCACTCTCTTGAAACCCGACTGTATTTGCTTTGAGACCATAACGCGTCTCCATAGGATCGTTGCCAGCATCTGCATATCGGCTACTTCGTGTGTGGCCAGCATGCTTAGTCGGAATTGGTGGGCATACTCCTTAATCAAAGGACTATTCGTCTGTTGGGCGGAAGTCCGAATCACATGACAATCACAGCTCCTCTCCGAATAGTACTTTAGCTGGAGTCAATCCTGTGCTGCTGTGTACAGCTAAGCAAGTTAAAGTTAAACCTGTGGCTCTCGTACTCTTGATGCGTAGCATCGTACAGACCTTCTGGAATACGTTGAATTCAAAATTCCATCCTCGGTCCGAATGTAACTCCAACGGAACACCACACCTGTTGAATAGCCAGCCAAGTCGTTGCCTCTTGATTGGGTATAGTATATATCTCAAGCCATTTGCTAAAGTAATCTCTTGTGACCAAAATGTATGTATTCCTTCTCTCGGGGGACTTCGGTCAGGGCGGAAGATACCTATTTTGGCACTTTAGCATTTCACTTTCCGTCACTGCTTTCCGAAATTCTCTTCAACTCATTCTCTACCTCTAAGGAGTCCCATTGGGCTCACAATGACTTCAGGACGCCCAAATCTTTAGCAGCCTCGTCCTGACTGCGCCTAGGTGCCAATCTCTTCTTTAGTTGCAAGAATGGTTCAATATCTGGGTCAGCCATGTGTTCCTATATACATTACTCTTGTCTTCTAAACGTTGTTTGTGGCATGTTCTTGATTATTTTTGTGTTTCTTTGGGGAATAACACCACAATAGAAATAAAACTACGTATATTGCAGGAATACCAAACGTTTCAAAGTCTATTCTGACTTCGTTGTCAATGGCTTTACATTACTCTGTTGTACAGTCTTCATTCGGCTGAACCCGAACCTGACGGATGAGTATGGTCCTGAGGTCTGGTGGAGTATTACTCAACCTTTGGCCTCTTACACTGGTGGTTGAATTGTTGCGTAGGCCAACTCTGACTGATGATCTGTTTGGTAACCTCTGCAGTCAGGTTGCAAATTCCTTATGCGTTTACAGCGACAACATGTTCTTTGTTTCTGCTTTATCTGAGTAATTTTGTTAATTTTGGAGAGTACTTCCTGAAAGAATGGTGAATTTTTTTCTGACTGGCGGAAACTACTTGTACGCTTGGTTTGGACATGTTCATGATAGGTTCTACTTATATCAGTAGGTCTCAGACTACGTTGAATCTCGATATCTCGAATACCATTTATAAAAATTTGTGTAGCCAATTGGTTTTTATCGTCTTCTTGTAGGTCTGTGTACGTTAACTGTGTTAAACAGCTAATATCTGCTTCGAATACTTATAGATTTTCACCAGGCTTTTTGTGTTGTACATAGTTGCAGCCGGGTATAGCTGACTCGGTGATGGGTTGTCATACCTTTTTTCTTGATCATTGGCAGGAATGCACTGTAGAAGTTTTGACGTTAGAGCGCTTAGAGAAATGACTAAAAAGTAGACGTTTCTTGACAATCCCAACGGTTGTCAAATTCTTTATACGTAGGTCAATATGAACTGTCATCATAAGTGAGTGGTTTCATGGGACATTTTCTTATTTCTTAGCTTTGTTGAATATAGTTAATCACTATTTGCACTTGAGTTTGAACAGTGTTCACATTGTACTATGCTCTGAATAGAATTGATGTCATATTTGTCCTTATTTTCGACACATTGAACTTTTTGGAACCTTAATTTCATCATTTATGTCTGATTCCATAATCTATATTTTCTGATTAATTGCTATGTTACCTTGTATTACTACCTGCGTTAGTTGTTCTAATTATTCCTTTTGCGTTTTTGATCATCTTACCTTTTTAATTCACCGTTTTTCTACTAATATTTTGTGTTAACATGTAACTTAGAAAATAACCCTTCGATTAAATTTTGGTTACTGCTAACCTTTGTTGATTCTTTTCTGGAATCTGCATATCCGTTTTGTTGTTTTTTTTCCAGAATTTTATTTAATATCTCCCAGCCTGTCGGTAACTGTTTTCTCTTCCGATCACTAAAAATGTTATACATTTTCTGTGGGTTCAGTACAAATTTTTACAAACCTCATTATTCTCACCGAAATAAATCACAATACGCTCGACTATCAAAACATCAACAATGATTCACACTCAAACAGATGATCGCTACGATGCTATCTACTGAACTTGCCACCTCTTATCCATCAAACGTCTTTATACCCTCATAGTTGTTTTCGATTTTCTACGCCTTTTTCTGATACCTTATCCTGTATAATTTATAATTCCAGAATGAATTCCCAATTCTTAACACTTATTTTTACCATCAATCGTACTTTCGGGAAATACCTCTTTTTGTCAGCATTGTTTATTTGAATGTTTTTTGCAGTCTGCTTGAAGATGGTTAATTTTCGTTCGTATTTTGACAGCGCTAAATAAAAGTTTAATCAATATAAATACCATAAAAAAGATCGAAGTAAAAAATAAAAATCAATAGTTAGTTGACTTTCGATTTTTATTTGGTTCCAAAATTTAAATAAGAGTAAAATTTAACTCATTTTCGGACATGAAATTCACTTCAGTAACAGTTTATAGATAATTATTGCTAAGATTTTAACAGCAAACTTGTAGAAGTAAACGATTTAAATAATAAAAACCCGCAAAAATACGAATTTCTTTTAATTCTTGCTTATATAATGAAAAGTAATGCCGCCTACAGAAAAGTTGTAGAGAATAAGAAATCATTTTTAATGAGTGTTTATACATTCTTTTTGGCTCATTTTTTACCTAGTAAACTAAAAAAAATGGTCAAAAGTGGATTTTCTTTCAAAAATTTATAACTTTCTGGTAACTAATACTGGAATATAGTCATCGTCAAAACGATAGTTTATGATTTTAAGTTTACTAGGCTGTCGAGATTCGACCAATTGTGTCAATATCTTTGGCAGGTAAAGTAACCTGAAAATTTTATCTTGACATTCTATCCTAGGACTTTAGGGAGAACAGGAATTACACGGAACTGATCCAGATTCGGAACCTCTGTGTGATAGTTTCCTCGAAAATCCTAGATGTCAGTCTTACATCTCGCTTCTACAAATAAGTAACGAAATTCAAGTTTTTTTTTCAAATATAATTCATAGGACTCTATTTGTGTTCAAATTTGTAATTCTTAATTCAATATGACAACAATTCAACCGCTAATGGGCTACCCTACATATTTATTTTTTCTAACCTCCCTGTATAGCTATAATTGCACTCAATTATCTAACATTTATTAAAATCCTCATTATAATAATTCCATCTCATTATATATTTTCACCACCCTGTATATGCAACTACTTATGGACCACGCATAATATTTTTTAACATTTTTGAAACACCCGGTAAACCATTCTGTATATGCCACTACCTATGAGCCATTTATTTACATGTATTTACTCTTTTTGTTTATGAAATTTTTAACTATCTTCTGCAACCATAATTCTACTCCGACCTATATTTCAATCATCATATATATGGAACTCTTCGTGGGCTACTCTATAAATCATTTCCTTTTCTAACATTTTTTATCATCATCGTGTATATTTATAATTCCTCTCACCCTATATTTCATCTGCCCTATATATACAACTGCTTATGGGTTACGGAATGTTGCATTTCCATTTCCGCATATGCATCTCTGTATAATATTTTTTGCACCACCCTGTACAACTGTAGTTCTACTGCAGCTTCTATTCCAAGAACCCTGTAAATTCAACCGCTAATGGGCTTCCCTATATAATTATTTTATTAGCTATAATTGCACTCTACACTATGTTTAAAACACCCTATATATGCAACTGCTTATGTGCAACCCACGAAAAAAATGATTTCTAACATATGTGAAATCGCCCTGTATAATTATAAATACAATGATTACTTTACCACTACACAATAACAACGCTTGCATGCCACTTCCAGAAGTACATGCTCTAAGTATATAACAGCATTGGTCCCTCTATATATAATTACTCAATGTTTTGAGTCTGGCGGCGGCGGCACATTCAGTTGTTTCGCGTTGACATTATGGAAATAAATAATGAATTTTTATTAGATTTTATTTAATGAGTGAACCAATATTATAAATTAATATTAGCATTCTGCACTGAATGTTGTCAGTTGCTACTAAACAACACAAAAATGAAGAAAATCGGTTGAGAGACACAGGAGAAAATGGTATGTAATCGTTTTGTCTTTGCCTATTTATATGTAGATATAGGCTCAGGATGGATAATATTGAGTGACAAGTTTTTCAAATATTCGAATTTATATAATTTAGTGGGCAATTTTGCACATCCCCCCTTATTAATGAGACTAGTCTGAACGTTTACGCCAAATTTCAAAAGCTGTATTAATATATTTATGGCGATATGATAAAGATCCAAGATATACGAAGTGAAGTGCATTTTATAAGCTTTCAAAATATAGTTTGCATACCGCTATCGAACTATACTAGTTAATACGATACGTCCTGCAAAATATTTCTATAAATTATTTAAATTTCAATTCTGCAAGATCTACTTAACGTACAGTATCGATCATTAGCGTTATTAATTTCAACGTTATAAGCTATCATTACGAGGCAGATTAAGGTTCCAGCTGTAATTACAACAACAACAGATAATTAATTACTTTTTACAGTACAAGCGAAAAAACGAAAATACCCCATATTTTTGCTCAAATTATTTACTTCTACGAGTTTGCCGTTAAAAATATGTCGGTTATGACAACTATTATTTACGTGATGGCTTATGCGGTTTGCTTTTATTCTTTAGTATTGTTATTGAATTTTATGTCACCTAAAAATCTCTATTGACTGGTATATAATTTGTAGTAATCTACTCTTACCAACTCTATCGATATTTTATTTTTAATTCTTTGAGTTTTTCCAATTCAGATGTTTCCATGCAACCAACTACAACCTAAGTAGGCTTTAAGACAAGTATTTACATTACATAAATTATGTGCCGTAACTTGGTATAATATGTAATTCACCTCGCATTCAACTACCAGCAGCCATTAATTTTATTCCTAGTTGTCAAAAAGAATTGTGAAAGTATTTCCATTGGTAGAAGCGCTATAAACTATGCACACTAAAGTTTGTTTTTCATTTGCACATATTACTGTTCCGTGTGCCAAAGAATGTCGTCTTCTAATGCATTTCCTTCTCGAATAGCTGTCATTTCCGTCTTCATAACATTACACATGCCTATGTCGAGATCGATGATAATGAATTAATGTGCAGTAAGTAAATGCATTTTAAAATATTTCAAACATTGAAGTCGGATAAGCGATACCCGTAATTAAATCGATAACTTGGACAAGGAATTTAAATGTTCCATGGCAATTACACATCTTTGTGCTTTATCTTAGCAGAATAGCTACATGTGGAGAGAAACGAAAATTTTTGGAATTGTTTCCGAACCGTTAACGATAATGGTGATGAAAGTATTGGTGATGGTGCTGATTATGTAGACGGCAAATATTATTACGTATTTATTATTGGAAAAATTGGAAATTTATAGGTATTTGATATTGATTGTGATGATTTCGAAGGAAAAATATGTTGAATAGAAATCTATATATAAGTAGGCAAAGACAAAACGATTAGGTACCATTTTCTCCTCTATCTCTTCATTTTTGATTTGTTTAGTAGCTACTGACGACCCTCAGTGCAGAATGCTAATATTAATTTATAATATTGGTTTATTCATTAAATAAAATATAGTAAAAATTCATTATTTACATCCATAATGTCAACGTAAAACAACTGACAGTGCCGCCGCCGCTAGACCGTCAAAACACAAAACAATGAGTAATTATATGTGGAGGGACCGATCGTTAGATGCTTATGTATACTTAGAGCATGTACTTCTGGAAGTGGCATGCAGGTGTTGTTATTGTTTAGTGGTAAAATCAATCAATGTAGTAGATCATTATTGATTTTTCGGACGCGTTGCCGTAACTTTCATATTAAACATTCTTTTTTTAATGTGAATTTAATTATTTGATTAATATATTATTATCACAACCTTCCAGAAGGTGTTGTTTAAAAAATTGTCAAAGGGCGGACAATAGAGAGTGTATTAAATATTTAAATTCTCCTAGGGTTGTTGGTCCTCACTTTTCTTTAATATTCCTGAACTTGATTGAAAGCGCAAATGACGAAAACTTTTAGGTTGCAAAGAACAATCTTCCAATTATTACATTGTATATTTTGCCAGGAGCGGTTCCAGCCAAAAATTTCGGGGATCATTCATTTGTCAAAAAAATTTCGAATACCAATATTTGATTACATTTTTTTTATTTTTATTTCAATAGATTTGTCAATATGAGTGAAAAATTTTAGTCATTACATCTACTTCTCCGATTTCTCCACAAATCTGTTTCTCATAAAATATACATTTACAATTTTATGAAATAGGGTCGAATTTCGACCACTGGGCGACCACTAGTATATTTTATTCTAGAATAGATGTGTAGGTGCATTGATTTTTTGTATATTTTAAATAATAGGCATCTTAAAATGTCACTGAGATGTTTATTTCACCTAATTAAAAGTCAGTCAACTTGTAATAGAGGCCAGACTTTTGCAGCATTGAGCCCATGTAATGTAAAGTAAATTATTTATGAGATGAAATACATGGAAAATATTTGAATAAGTAGTTATAATTTTCTACATAAAAACTTTATATATACTAAATTAATATTAAATACCATATTAATAAACATTAGTTAATATATATTTTGGAATATGTAGCTTTAATAGAATAATAAAACGGATTATAGTATTTACTCTAACATTTTACAATAATTTCATCTCGTTAGCGGAAAATGCAAGCAACCAACTCAAAAAGAATTACAAAATAACTACAAGACATAAGAACATATTAAAAATTCCACATATCTTAAGATTCAATACAATTTTCCTTAATTTTAATGAAATTTCAGTAAGAAATGACTATTTCTGTTTAGTACAGAAAATATAAAGAAATACAAAGCACCTGAAGTTAGGTTAGGTTAAATAATAGATACTTTTGTTGGAAACTTTTCTCAGTGAATGAAACTCAAATCTTAAACTATACTCATAGATTTAAAAACTTACCTTTACCATCGGGCTAAAGTAACCCAAGGGATAACAATATTATGAAATGTCAAAATTAAAATAAAAGTCCTTACAACAAAGAAGGTCATGACTATCAGGACTGTCAGATCTGTTTATCTTGAGTCTTACAGTCGGTGTATAAATTCACGATTTCTGTATTCTTAGTCATTTTATATGAAAATATAGATAAAATAAAAATAATCTAAAATAAAAGTATAATATTAAAATTACTAATTTATTATCACCAATAAATTGCTCAAATATCATAATTATGATTTTAGTTGTCAAACCATATTCACAAAGCAATGAAAGTTGCAAAGAATCCCGCACATTCCTTATGGAAAGTGGCCCCCGGTAGATTTGGCTGAAATTTTACTATTTTGTAGATTTCTACGAATTGAACAAAGAGGGCCAGGACAAAAATTACCAGAATTTGTCTAAATAAAACGTGAAGCTTCCTAAATCTTTGGAAACTTTTCAAAAGAATATACTTGGTCTAAACGGAGATCGTAATGGAAAGGTTTTACATACTTTTTTTATAACCATATATGTATGTATATACGTCTCTTGACGCTTCCTTCAAAAAAGCATACTAATACACGGAAATTTTAATTTCTCCAAGTGTATGTAAAAACTGTTTCATTTAGTCTTGCAAGCGTAAACTCCTACTTTTTGGTCTAGATTCCAATGGTTTTGAGGAAAAATGGAGAAAAAAAAAAGAATTATACGATTTTCGGATTCAGTACCAATTTTTGAGCTCTCCGTTTTTTTTTAACAGTTTCTAAAGGTTTAGGAAGTTTTAAGTTTTATTCAGGTAAATTCTGGTAATTTTTGATCTGGCCCAATTTGCTTCCACAAAAATAATATTTTGTGAAGAGCTGCATCTGTCAAATTTTCAAAAAGTTGAAATAGCTTTTAACCGGACCCCTTCAGACATATGATGTTTCCAATAAAGTTATCTTAAAATTCATCATAGATTTTAAAAATGCTACAAAAAACAGGATGTTTCTTTAACAAAAAAAAACAAGTTTGGGTCCACTTCCTGTAGAACCGGAAGTCGTCGACAATTAAAAATATTGTAACTAAAACCGGCTCCTCGAAAACTCCCTGTATACTAATTTTCACATTAATACTCCCAGTAGTTCCTAATATACATATCGACTCAGCCCTTCGTGGTATACTCTGTGTATAAATATCAAATTAACCATGACTTGAAAACCATCAGTCATTGGACTTTGCGGCGATGAAGACATTTGTTCATTTTGTTGAGATCTACAAAATATCAAAATTTCCATAAGGAATGTGCGGGGTCCTTTACGAAAGCAAAATAAATGACGATTATTAAGTTAGTTTTCGTTGGTTCTATTTCAATAGCATAACCATGTGGATTAACTTTCGGGACGGTCCAAAATTTGTTAGTTTTTTGATTAATTTACTTTAGTCTTTTACATTCGAGTAAATCAATCTTATGATTTTCTTTCCAAGCAATCTAGTGGCACTGTTAGTATTATTTGTTTAGCATTGACAGTATGGACGTAAACATTGCATTTTTTTATTATATTTCATTTAATGAATGAACCAATGTTATAAATTAATTTTAGTATTCTGCACTGAAGGTCCTCAGTAGCTACTAATTAAAACAAAAATAAAGATAACCTGTTGAGGGACAGAGAAGAGAATGATTGAAGTGCAAAATAGCTCTCTCAATAATTTAAATTCTATAATTGCTTTCTTTAATACTATCGCCTTCGCCAAAGGTTACTATAGAAGAAAAAAATGTTTGCCGATTTTCTATAACGGTTTAAGCCAAGACATTGAAAAAAATGTGGGACGATTTCGGTATCCTGCTTAACACAATTCAGTCTAAACGAGCAAAATTTAGTGATTCGGTTTTTAGAAATGGCTGAACCTCCTCATTTTGAAGTCGGTTAAAATCAAAATTAATTCTTTTAGACTGACTCAAATGCAGAGCATCCCATGTAACCGTTCGTCAGTGATACGCTAACCAGATTTCTGAGTTCTATTGAAGAGATCCCTTGGTGGAACCTTTTGCAGAGCTCTATAGTTTTCTGAAAAAAATCAAAGTAGAACGTAGGAAATGAATTTTTAGAGGCATACAATACGTGGTACTCTTTTTCAACAACTATTGGAAGTAGTGACTAGGAATCCTAGAACACACCTCTAGAGATCAAAATTTTCTATTTTTTAAGGCCCACTGACATTCACTCAATTCTGGGGATTTTGGTATAATGTCCTGGCATATGCTGCCACGAAGTTTTTCATTACTATAAGATTCATGTGCAATGGAGGAACCAGAATGATATTTGGATGTACTAGAGGCTCATTTAGGGCATTTTTCTCCCTGTAATTTAAACATCTGGAAAGCTATTTTCTTTCATTTAGTTTTGTTCTGTTCTGTCCCACAAACATAAAAACAAGAGTAGACTCACAATTCTCATCTCACACCAGATATGCCACCTATGATCTTCGTATTTGTTTTTTTTTTTAATTTTAGGACCATCAGAGAATTCATTACACTACTGACATCAATGCAAACAGCCAATTGAAGAAGATTTTTAATTTCTATATTTTAACTTCTGGAGTATATGACATTGTTTTATCCTGATTCCATCGTCTCTATCTTTTCTGCTGGCCATGCCTGATCTCTTATGGTTCACCCAATTTTCTCTTAATTGATATGTGAAGCTTATTGAACCCTTCTATCTCGACATTTTGGCCATAAAATCTTTGAGACCCTACCACTTCTCATTATCTTTCTTCTTTTTGAAGAGTTTCAGGACATGGGAAATTAGTTGAATTATGAATGATCCGAATGGTTTCAAAAGAACAAATTCATGATAAAATTCAAAGGATTATGAACTATCAGGAGTATCAAGTTTCGAACATTCAGTTTCCCATTCTAGCCATAGGCAGAATGTTTATTGGAGTAAGTGTCACGCTCAAACATATTTAAGAGGATTATTTTTATATTTTTTTTGGGCAATAACACCACAATCGAAATAAAACGACGTATATTGATGGAAAACCAAACGTTTCAGAGTCTATTCTGACTTCGTTGTCAATATAAAGCCATTGACAACGAAGTCAGAATAGACTTTGAAACGTTTGGTTTTCCATAAATATACGTCGTTTTATTTGATTGTGGTGTTATTGCCCAAAAAACATAAAAATAATCAAGAATATGCCACAAACAACGTTTAGAAGACAATATTTAAGAGGAGTTGGTTTTCAAATTTTTCATAATATAGATTTTATAAATATAAATTAAAGTAAGGTAGACATACCTACATATTAAGGTAACATTAAATCCAATAGAGTCTGCAGTGGGTTTTTTTTGTGTAACATTACTGCAATAACTAAAAAGGTTTTTCGACTATATTTTCCAGAATTTTTCATTCGACATATATTTCGCCGTTTTGGAGCTTCACTATGAGTGTTAGAGACTTTTGATTTTAGTAGTCATCTAAAGGTCAGCCGTAAACCACAAATGGTTAATCAGGCCTGATATCGAATTATAATATAAACAATGGCCATTATATTTAATGTTATAGTCAGGGTAGTTTCAGACAGAACTATAGTAAATGTAACTATGAATTATTGTCAAAATGGTATAAGTAGCAAGTTTTTAATAGAGTTAATATTTAAATGACTATCAAATCGTAAGCAAAATGGGTATTTAATTATTGCTTTAAGATTACAGCTTAACCACTGGGATTAAAAATCTAAAAGTATTAAGCAGCTTATTAAACCTACAAACTCAATAAATAAACTGTTGAATTGGTATTATTTCATAGTAGAAAACTAACTTTGAAACAAAACAAAAAACATATATAAAACGAATTAAAAATTTATAAATTAATGGAATGGCAGCATAGATTTTTGAATAAAAAAATAATTTGCAATATTTTATTAGCTCATAGTTTATGTTGGTATAATTACGCAATCAATATCACGAGCCATACGCTACCACCTACCGAATTTTCTTGTCACTACCTAGCAAACGCCACAGATCTCTGTAATGCAGCATAATTTGTAGTTTACAGCTGTTGTATAGATGGGATGCATACTAATATGCTACGAAAGTTCTGAAGACATATGCTACACTGTTATTGAGTTAAGGAAATGAATGTAGCAATTATAGTGCAATAAAAAGATGATATGAGGCGAAATCAAATGAAAATGTTACTTATTTCGTTTTGCATGGATTTTTTGAGACACTCTCTTTATACATTTTTGGTGATAATAAATGGTTTTAGGATTCTCTGGTTTAGCTACAAAAGAGAACAAACCTTTAGTTTTATTAGCGATATGTCGATGATATATTCACTATTTGGGAACACTATCTTAAAGACTTACATGAATTATTAAACGACATCAATAACAAAGATCCAACTATAAAATTCACATTAGAAATTGAGCAAAATAACACACTACCAGTTTTAGAGATCTTTATAACAAAAACACAATCGTCATTTGATACACAAGTCTACAGAAAGCCGACTCACATTAACAGATATCACAATTTTAACTCTAATCACCCAAATACCTACCATAAAAATGACATCATTAAATCTTTATATGATAGAGCAAAAACCAACTATTCTGATATGGAAAAATTTAATAAAGAAAAAATATTTATAAAAAATGTATTAGTTGCTAACAATTATCCTATAAAGTTCGTCAATAAAGAGTTAAAATAAAACTAAACACAAAACAGTCAATAACATTCAAAACCAAGCTACTCCAAACAATACTAATACCCTTGATAACCACATTACTACAACAACCATACATACATACGGAGTCTTTCAGAAAGACTGAAAAGAGTGGAAAACAGATTTAATATTAAAACAATTTTCCAAACAAGAAATACACTGAAATCAATTTTATCAAAAATTAAACCAAATAATCTAACACAAAACTCAAAAAATTGTATTTATAAGATTCCTTGCAAATGTAACAAATTTTAAATTGGAGAAACCTCTAGATCTATAAATCTTCGAATAAATGAACACAAAAATTATATAAAGAAACGATAATTAGAAAAGTAGGAAAATTTGTGAACATGCCTGGAATCTTGGTTTACAGTTTCAAAATTCAACCATATCACACAAAGAAGAACACAACACAAAACGAAAGCTCAAAGAGGCTGCTTTAATTTTATTAAATGAAAGCTATTGTATAGCTAGTACCTCACTAGAATTCAGCCGTTCCTGGTTAACAATAATCAAGGATTTAATTAATAGTGGTAATGTCCTTTTGAGCAACCCTATATCGGAATATTTCATAAGGTTTTTCTTAGGGTTTCCCTTATGACTTTAATAAGATATCTCTCTCAGAATTTCTTTGATCTCATTTTTGGCGAATCTTATAACAAAGTCGTACGAACACCACATGGAATTCTAAAAATGAGTCTATCAAATTCTTCCAATTCGAAAGCTCTGTTAGTTCACATGATCTTTAGAATTATTAGTGCTACCCTGTATATATCAAATGTGCAGTAAATTCCCTTAGTTACATCAGTTTAAATGTCAAATACTAATGTCAAATTGTGATTTACGAAATTTGTCCTTTTCATTTTTTACTTTACTGTTCCTTTGTGTTAATACCATTGAAAACGAGGTCTGACTTAGACCTTGAAACTTTTAGACTTTTTTGAAATATACAGACTTTCAAGTTTATGTGGTGTTATTCCCAAAGAACCCAGAAAAATATATAAAATTTGCTAAATAAATTGAGTTCTTTCTCATTTGATTGAGTTGAGCGTTACTTGGTGGAAGTTGATTTAGACTTCATCTAAAATTGTGATAATTGTTTCTTGTTCGATGGAGATTATTCATACAATGATAGTTCAGTAAGAAGTGCAATATTTAT
Organism: Octodonta nipae; assembly: GCA_034190945.1. NCBI lineage: Eukaryota > Metazoa > Arthropoda > Insecta > Coleoptera > Chrysomelidae > Octodonta > Octodonta nipae. The sequence continues at coordinate 12,888,111 of CM067218.1, read as the reverse complement.
ACTCGTATTTTATGAATAAGCTCTATCGGACGCGAAACAATCGTCAAATTTTAAATAAAATGTAAGTTTGTAATCAGTTGTATTACTTAATTCATCATGAATTTGAGTTTTTTTTTTGCCTTTGTTGGCCTAATAGCTTCCGACACACCTTCAACTCTTCAAAATTTGACGTTTTTTAGGCACTTTATCATCTTCAATTTCCTAAAATCTCTTTGATAGGGTTCAATGACGAAAAATTTTGCTCCCCTCGTCTTAAAATCGGCCTTTCCTTGGATAGAATCCTTGTCCCGCAAACCACTGATGTGTGATGCATTTTACTCTCGCCTCCCCCTCATTTATGTAACCAGCTCAAGCCACGGCCAAGGTTTGGTACACAACCACCCTAGGCCCCGATTCTTGAAACAATTCGAAGGCTCTACCACTCGACGAAGTACGTATGTCGTATGGAAACTGTTATAAATGAAGTTTAATATACAGGTTGAACTTCACTTATGTGAATTTTCAGACGAAAGTCGAGTGGTAGAGCGTTCAAATGATTTCGAGAATACTAAAGTCATTGCTGCAGCAATTAAACCAGGAGAAAGAGATGCTTCTTTGGAGAGTTTAACTTCAAAGAAGCCCACACAGAAATGTATATGTTCGGCGACCTCTGACTCTGCCCCATTCTGCAACATAAAAATATTTGTTGATACTTCTTGTTGTGGTACTGAGGTATACGTCACAACTGCAAGGCATTCTGTATATTTCCGGAGCTTTTAAATGGTCTCGAACATTCTAGAGGCAAAAGGGACATTCTATACGGTACAAAGATACCGACGTTTTAGCAGCAAGTAGCCATTTATATCCCCAGGATTATAGAGAAAAGCAATTGAGATACAGAAACACTAATAATTTCAACATAAAAGAAGAAACAATGAATCTCAACAGAGTGTGGTCTATTTTCAGACCCCTGTGCATGCCGTAAAATGTATGACATCATTCATTTTAGTCCATAATTTGCTTAGTGGTGATATGGTGATCATTCTCCTTAGGCGCAAGAAAATCATCATGTCACGTGTTCAGCAATGCCTACTTGTATCCGCTACAGTATAACTATTTGTAAATGTTTCCATTTTTATGAAAGGTTGAATAATTACTGCAATATTTTTATATCACATATAATATTCATCTATTCCTATAAAAAACGGATTTTTATTCTGCAGATCATTATCAATTATCTCACAACTTAGTGACTAAAAAGTTATTGTTAAGTTATTAATAATTTACACGGATTTCAATGTAGTTATCAATCATTTATCCCAATATGGAAAGACACCTTCCTACTCGCAGTAAGGCCGGTAACAAATATTTCATAAACAATATATTTACTACATTAAATAATAGATGAATTATGAATTATGGAAAAAATAACAAATTGCCGCCAGTACGTCGGTAATCAATTACCTGAGAACATACCTAAAATTGTAAGAGACAAAATTATTAAATACGTTGAAAGTTGTTTGGATTGACAGACCCAACTACGGACGTAATGAGATTTATAGCTGCATAATTATAATGATAAACTGTAATAAAATTTGTGTCGTTCTTGAATAAATTTATGAAAATTGCTTCTGTTCTGAAAAAATACTGTTACAAGAGAAAATAAATGGTCTAAAATAAATCTTTATGCTGATTACGATATTGTATCCCTAATTACTGTAAGAGTTTAGTCTTAGCATTTTATATAAAGTGTTTCACATAAAGGGAAAGAACTATGAGAATAACCAGCCTTATTAAATATACTAGAATCGCCTGTGGTCGAAATTCGACCAACTGGTTTAATAAGTAATGAAATTCAACGTCTTTTTCATATATAATTAATAGGTTTATTTGGGTTCAAATTCGTAATTATTAATTTGAAATGACAAAGTGGCAGTAAGTGGAAATTAAATACAAAAATTTAGTTACCAGAAAAATTCTTAAAATTAAATAAATCAGCTATTAACCGGTAGAATAATATAGAAAATAGAATGAAGGCAAATGACATCCATTTAAAAGAATTGACTAGTTATGAAGTAGAAATCATATATCTAGAAATTGCATAAAAATCTGTTTCAATTAATTACTAATACTTAATCAATTTCCATTTGTACATTTAATAAATTTAGTACATGGGAAAGCAAGCTTTACTCGTAAATTCAAAGATTCATCAAAATTGTTGATACATATAACCATATAATCGGACATTTGATGTATAAACTAATTTTTCTCAAACTGAAATGATTAAGTTTAATTTCATTTCTCTAACATTTATTAAAATAGTTCATAACATAATTCCACCATTCTTTATATGTAACTGCTAATGGACTACCCAATATAAAATTTTTAACTACACTATGTAACTATAATTTTACTCTGTATTATATTTTATCTACCCTGTATATGCAACTGCTCATGGACCACGCATTATATTCTCTAAAAATTTTTGAGCCCCCGTTAAAACAATAATTCCACCTTAACCATTCCATATATGTGACTGCCTAAGAACCACCGTATTTAATCTTTTTGTTTCTAAATCTTCTTAAATATTTTCTGTAACTATTCTACTCCGCCCTATATTTTGGTTACACTAATGGGCTACCCTATATACTTATGTTTTCTAACCACGATGTATAATTATAATTGCATTCTACTCTATTTTTAAACACTCTGTATATGCCGCTGCTTATAGGCCACATAATAAACATTTGGTTTCTAACTTATCTATAATCACCCTGTGTAATTATATTCTACAGCGTCCTGTATCACAGTAAATTTAAATATGCATATGTAACAACTGTGGGCTACATATAACAGTTATTATATGCCTCAAATTAAAATAAGAACTTTTTACCCATCCAAAAATTCAAATCGAAAAATTATATAATCAGCACTTTTTACTTTCATGTCTTAAAAGGTTCATTTGTAAAAATTAAATAATTTTTGCGGGAGCAGTTTTAATCTCAAGTAATTTCAAAACTCTCACAATCTCGTTCTTTCTCGGTAATACGATTGTTCCCGAGCAATCGATTTCTAGACTTCAAAATCCTAAAATGATGAAATTTTTACAAAATCGTTACAACCGTTTTGGCGAACTTAATTACATATAAATAAGATGTATACAAATAAAACATTGTAGGAATTATACTATTAGATAAAAATATTTGCAGATCTCGTTAGAAGTACATTAAACAACTTTTGACTGACAGCTAATATTTGAGATGTAATGTTAAAATTAATTTAAAAGAACACCTTACATGCAATAAAACTGCAAAATAATTCGTTTTATTTTATTATTATAATTTATTCAAGTTCCAATTGCAAATGTCAAATATAAATAATTAATAAAATACTTGCATATTACATCCCGTGATTGTTACTTTTATTGTTGAGGCAATAATAGATGGTTTTCCAAAATTTATATATAAATAGGCAAAGACCAAACGATTAGGTACCATTTTCTCCTCTGTCTCTCAACCGGTTTTCTTCATTTTTATTTTGTTAATTAGCTACTAACGAGCTTCAGTGCAGAATGCTAATCTTAATTTATAATATTGAGTAATTTTATATGGAGCGATCGTTATTCTTAGAGCATGTACTCTAAGACTGGAAGTGTCACACAAGCGTTGTTAGTGTTTAGTGGTAAAATAGTCAATGTAGTAGATCAGTATTGATTTTTCAGTGTTGTGTTCTCTCTTTTTTTTAATATTCCTGAACTTGATTGAAACGGCAAATGACGAAAACTTTTAGGTTACAAAAAACAATCTTCCAATTATTATATCGAATATATTGCCAGGAGCGGTTCCAGTCAAAATTTGGGGGGTCATTTATCAAAAATATTTCGAATCACGATATTTGATTACATTTTTTTATTGCAATAGATTTGTCAATATGAGTGAACAATTTTGGTCATTACATCTACTTCTCCGATTTCTCTACAACTCTGTTTCTTATAAAAATGTACTTTTTACAATTTCATGAAATAGGGTCGAATTTCAACCACTGGGCGACCACTAGTATTAGTAAATTGTTATTAAATATGTGATAAATTCAAGACTGAAGGAGTTACATACTGAATTTATGCGGATCTGAAATCAATAGTATCAATTAAGGTTAGAATCTTTAAAGGTAAAAATTTCATGTCTCTTCTGTAAATGAGAAGAATTTGGTTACTTTAATATTTGTTGTTATCATCGTTTGTGTAAAAAAGTCACAGATGTTTTAGAGTAAACATCTTAATAAGTGAAAGTCTATTATTTAAATATTTATTCCTGGTTACACCATTGTGTTTTTACAGTCTATTGCTGACAACTACCTGAATGTCAGTTAGCTTAGAGCATGTACCGTCTAGATGGCAGGGCTAGAAAGAGAGGGCAATAGAGAAAGTAACAGGCTATTTCACTTGGTGGGTGGAAGCAACCAATGAACAATATGTTGATCGTATTTCATTGGAAGCAGCTTCCAACCGAGTGAAATAGCCTCTTGCCTTCTCTATTGCCCCTTTTCTCGTTAGTCTTAACACGACATTTGTGCGCTGCAGGCTACCTCTAAGATGTAGATGCTCTAAGAACATTAGATTAAGAGTAGAGCTACTTATTAGTAGATGGCGCCTTTTCAAATAATTTATTTTTAATTTACGTATTTTAAAAGAAATAAATAAAGATTCATTATATATTCTGCACATCTACGGCAAATTATCTTTCGAATGGTATACGTTTCATTACCCTCCTTTCAAAATAAAGGTCGAAAAAGGGGTAGTGGGTTTCCGTCTTTGCGTAATAATAACTGTCTGATAAGTAAGGTAAAATATTTTACTTTAAGTAGAAGTGGTGGCAATTAATTTCAACTTGGGTGGTATTTAAGGGGTAATTTCTACATTTTTTGTCAAAAAACAAAAAACCAACTTAATTATGTCATAGCTCGCTTAATCTTAATTCTAGAGACTTTTATAAAATACCAAATTACAGATTTTTAAAGCACTTTAAAAAAGTATTTATAAACTTTTTCCGAAAAATGCATTGTTTTTCAGTTATTTGAAGGTAAATAATTCAATTTTTGTTTTGACAAATAAAAACAAAATTTCAACAAACTATAATTGTTTGTATTGGCTCTGGAAAAACCACAAACCCAACTTTTTTGATTTTTTATAACCTACATTTTTTATTAAAATTATTTTTTTCTTAAAATGCATATTTTAAAAGTTATTTCCGAAAAACCATTTGAAAACATGTTTTTTGTTGGCTGAAAAATCGATAATTTGCGATATACTCGAAAAGAATTGAGTTTATTCATTCCCGACTTTTTTCATATATATTTTTCACGCCCGAGAAGGGGTAGCATACCCCCCTCCCCTGGGAAAAGACCCCGGCACAGGCCAACTTTGAGCAGAGGGTAAGTAATACTCAAATCCAAATTTTTAGGTAAATTGATGGAGCTTGACAAATTACACAGGAAAATGGTTATTGGCTGAACTACTAATAATTGCCAAACTTTAAATAAATTAGAAATTCAACTAATTATCTATAAATAACTGGTGAGAAGCAAGTTATGTAGATTCAAAATCCTACAAAATATATACATCAGTCACATCCAATTCGCGACATGTTAAGCACACCGAAAAAGTGTTTTTTATTACGACTGTACCTGACCAGTTATTAATTTGCCTATTCAGCTGATATCTAGGGACATTTTCCATGCATTTAAATGAACAAAAATTTTAATAAGTACGACCCGTTGTAAGTCCCACGTTCAAAGATTATTATCCGTCCGCAACTTTATTAGTTAATCTTGATGTGGCGTCTATCGTTTATTAAGTAGCAATAAATTATTCCAAAGGCCAATTCAATGGCTAGATTGCGTCCCATAATATCTATAATTATAATATATTTGCTAACAATCGTCCTACAGCTATTTATTTACACTCTCTAATGATAATAAGACTACTTCTTCCTGTTTGCAATGTGAATTTGCATAAGCGGCGACATAGGGAGAAAAACTGTCAAATTCATTTGCTGTTTCCGCTGCATATACATTGATTAATGTATCTACCTTTTTTATATAATTTATTGCCTAACTATACAAGTATAATTCTAATCTCAACAACCTACAATTTGCAACTAATTTTTATTTTATGTCTATTCCATTCACAACATGTATAAATAAAACGTGCAGATATTTTGAAATACAATGAGCAGACATGAATATGCAGCAATGAATGGACAGGAAGAAACAACAACGAAAAGACAACATAAGTTGAGTTTTCTGTTATTATTAATAATGTTGGATCCACACTAATTCATGCTACTCACGTTCTTCCTATATCAAATCAGTATTAGATGCAGACTTTCCTTATTTAATGTCATTACTTGATTTTCTAATCCATCGTGATCCTTTCTTTCCACTTATATTGTCACTTCATCTTATAGACGATTTTCCTGTGTTTCTTTCTATACACCAGTCAATAGAAGTTTTTAAGTGACATAAAAGTCAGCAGCAAACCGCTTACGTTTTATCACGTAAAATAATTTATAAGCAATAATTGAATTAACATAATTGTATACCGCAAACTCGAAGAAGCAAACTACTACAGCATTTAGAAAACTCAAAAAAAAATTATTTTATTATGTTTGTGTAGCTTTATATTGTAAACGGGTGACAGAAATCATATTTGTATCAACAAATGCAATTTAAATATTTTATAGCAATATTTTGCAGAACCTATCTTATTAACCACGATGGTTCGCATAAAATGCACTTCAGTTTGAATATCCTCATTTTCATTCATCCGCCGGACAATGTAATAAAACGTCGACTTTTACTTTCCCTCAGATGTTCGACAGCGGCCTATCCAGTCTTTTAACATTAAACAGGAAAAAAACATAATACAATTCATCCTAATTTTCATCTCGTACTCCCTTCTCAAGAAAATCCTGGATCCGTGGTATATTCCGATCGGACTAGCTTGATTAATATAGTGGGTTATGCAAAATATCTCTCTATATTATTTAAATTACAATTTTCAAAAACTACTTAATCGACTTTATCATTTGAAGACAATATAACAACGTAACATCATGAACTATAATTTTGGCGAATATTAATGTTTCAGTTTTAGTTAAGAACAAGAACGTAATTTTACCAGTTTTTCTAACTTTTCTCAGTGAAGGAAAGATTTCTGCATTGCATTACTTTTTCCTAAGATACGCAAAAAAAGCAAAAGAATTTTATATCTTTGAAGTTTTTTTATTTCAGGATTTGCTGTTAAAATCATTTATTCTCTGTAAGCGGTTACTGAAGTCAAGGTACTAGCGAATTGCTGTTAAAGTTTTTGTCCCAATATGATTTGAATTTTACCCTATAAGATTTGTATTCTCTTTTTCAGTTCTTGCTCATTTTTAACCGACTTCCAAAAAGGAGGAGGTTCTCAATTCGTCGTTCCAGCTTGATTCCGTATAATTTTCTCTAACGTAAAATATACCGTTTTTATGAAAATCAGAAAAATATGTGCAAAAAACTGTAAAAATCAATGTAAATGTCAAATTTCCAGCATAAATATCTAGTTTAAATATCAGGATGTGCCATGAAAGTATATCGGACAGGGTGTCTGTAAAGGTTTTCATTTTATGGGGCTTAAAATAAATGTATCGAATAGAAAAATTGTTATGTGAGCGATTTTTTCTTTACGGTATATGCTGGTTAGTATAGAAAGTCAAAGAGCAAGCGCGGTTGAAATATAGGGCGAAGTAAAATTAGAGTTATACATGTGGTTCAAAAATCTTATAAGTAAATGTGATATTGGGTGGTGCATCAGCAGTTTCATATATAGGATGGTTGAAATATAAGTGCAATAGAATTAAAGTAATACAGGGTGATTGAAAAAAATATTGTATTGGGTGGCACATAAGTAGTTGCGTATACTAGGTGGTTGAAATAAGAATGAACTAAAACTATAGTTATACAGAATGGATCAAAAAACGTTAAATAAGCATATGCAGAAAAGATATTTTAGATATAGCGCGGCGGGTTTAAAAACTATTAGATGCAGTTGCATATTCCGGATGATTGAAATATAAGGGAGTGAAATTATAGTTATACAGTGTAGTAAAAAAATGTTATATAGTGTGGAAGTTAAGTGGTTGCTTATACTGGACATATGGAGCGAAGTAAAATTATATGAAAGTTTTGAGCAAAGACAAAAGTCAAAAGTGCATAGCACTAAAGACAAAAGTCGCTCGAATTTGTAGAACTGCGCAGATGCCGATACAGGCACAGCCTTTGTGTCTTTGGCAAAATGAACAAACTTTGTTCTTTGCGTTTGAGAACTACTTCTTGAACCAACAAGATTAAAATCATAATACAATTAGCTCTTAGGCTTCTTCGCCTAACTGATGAGACCTGAAAAGGTCGAAAGCATTTATAATCCACCTTTAAAATCGTTGGGTTAAGGTGAAACCCGAATCCCAGTTTACTGCTTCGGATTCATTTGACAAAAGCAAAAGAACTTTTGGGATTTCGCAAATCTCCACGACTTTTGTGGCGCGTTTGACCCTTTAGTTCAAAAGCAAAAGTCTTTGAATCCAAAGAAGCAAAAGTATTCTTTGGTTCTTCAGCAGGGAAATTACCCTGGCTGAAGAAGACGAACCGAAGTCGAAACAAGCACCAAACTAACAGGTTTTCGAACCAAAGAATACTTTTTGCTTCTTTGGATTCAAAGACTTTTGCTTTTGAACTAAAGGGTCAAACGCGCCACAAAATTCGTGGAGATTTGCGAAATCCCAAAAGTTCTTTTGCTTTTGTCAAATGAATCCCAAACAGTAAACTGGGATTCGGGTTTCAGCTTAATCCAACGATTTTAAAGGTGGATTATGGATGCTTTCGACCTTTTCGGGTCTCATCAGTTAGGCGAAGAAGCTTAAGAGCTAATTTGATTATGATTTTAAAATTATATGTATAAAGAGTGATTTAAACAATAGAAAAATTAAAGGAGTCAATAGGGTGGAAAGGATTAATACTTATACAATTGAATCATAGTTGTACAGGGGGTTCAGGAATTATAGGCAATAATGTTTATTGGGTGACCATTTACAGGAACATATACAAGGTGGTTGCAACATAGGGGAATTAGACTTACACTTATAGAGAGGGTCCAAACAATAAAATAAAACGGATTTAAAGTTAAAAAATGTGTGGAAAAATATACAAAAAATACAAATTAGAGACAGAAAGAGAGGGAGAAGAGAGACAGAGATAAGAATACGCTAAAATAATCAATAGAATTGTACTTTAAATCAGATAAAAAATAATATATGTCAGAAAATAGTAATTGATTGTACGATTTTTATTTTAAGCCAGTTGAAGTCGGTTTTTTTTAAATAAAAATTATTTACATATGTGTACAGAATTAGTCTAAACCGGCCGCAGGAATTCGACCGTTTAAACTGAACTCCCTTAGTGGTATCCCGAAGTGGACACATATTTTTTTCAAGGACATACCTTATACCAGTTTTTAGAAAAAGGAAATGAGGAACCTGCGTAATAAATTGAAAATAAATGTCAGTTAATCAACTTCAAGATGGAGGTTCTCAATTGGTCTTTATATCCAGTGTGTCTTCATAAGTTGGAATCAAACGGAAAACTTTCTTTTGAATAAGTTATTCTTCATAAATAGATTTCCATGGTCTGAAATGTATACTCTAATCATTACATGTCACTTTCTCAACTGTATACGAGGTTTTTAAGTAAAATGAATTTTATTTAATAGTGGCATACTTTCGTTTTTTGTTAATATTAAAATTATCATCAAACAGAAGAATTAATATCTGCATCTAATTATGCCACTGCACTAAAATTGTATATTAAATATTCATGTAACTAACTACAATATATATACCTACTAATTTGACAAAAATATTAAATTTGCTTAAAAGTAAAATACCTATATTTTTTTTACAATAGCTCAATTTTTAATCAAACAAATTTTGTTAAAATTATAATTTGTTTTATTACTAAAAATTGTATACTGACTTTTTTTATAACAAAACTCATTTATTACAAAAATTCGCGGAAGAGAAGCTATTATCAATTAGTAAAAATTTACGATAATTAACAGAACAAAAAAAGTTGAAGGTTTTCTCATTATCTGCAATACCGTGGGTCCACCTAATTTGTAATCCTATGCAATACTTTCTTAATGCACATAAATAATTAGAAATTAAGTTACTCTATTCTATTGAACAGTAAACGAGATTGGTCAAAATAATGTCATTCTTTTGTACGCAAGACAATATATATATATATATATATATATATATATATATATATAAAATATATATTGTTTCTGGTTAGGGAACCTTCATCAGTTGCGCTTCCCACAATTGAATGTCCTCTCGAACACTTCTTTATGTATTTGATAGATATCGTTAAATTTGAAGACGCGAGATGTAAAGGATTTTCGTGCACATAGAGGTTCCGAATCTGGAGTCGTTCCATGTAATTGCTGTTACCCGTAACTCCTAGACTGGAATGTCACGATGCAATTTACAGGTTAACTTCACCTGTCGTGATATTGAATACTATCTTCGAGATGTCATTGCGTACAAAAGAATGACAACAGTGGTGAAGAGAAGAAAGAGAAAAAGACTGGAATATGGATAAGAAATATTAGGGATTAGGATATATGATATACTATTTATTTATTTATTCTCATATACGGGTAACCTATTTACATAAAATACAAAACAAAAAATTTAAAGAAAATAACATTAAAACTAAGACTAAATCAAAAAACACAAAACACATAAAAAACATATAAATCTAAGTTTATACAAAATCCAGATAAAATATAGTTACTAAATTAAAATTATAATTAAGACATGTAGTCGCGAACAAAACAAAAACAAAATAAACGACAGAATTAAATTATAGTACAACGAGCGCTTGATTACCCTGATGAGTTGTAAAACAGATTGATATGTGAGGAGTTCTGATTGCTGTACGTAATACCCTAGTTATTGCTGAAAATCCATGTTTAGTTCTGTGAAATGACACATTGAAGAGTTCTGAAGAACGAGTTTTCATAGTCGTATTCAAGATATTCTGTCTAGTAAGCAAGGGAGTCAAGTTCACCTGACACACTTGTTAGGAAACAAATGGCTGTTACGACGATTTTGCAAAGATTGTAAATGCATTTTGGCTAAATCAAATCCTATATTGATAACTGTCCCTGCTCAAACCCATTTTAAATGCTACTATACGAAGATATTTATTTGACTTTCTCAAATTATCTATATGTGTGTTATAGTGTGGGTTCCATATGACAGAACAGTACTCCAAATAGATCGTACTAGTGAACATATATAAACGAATCGTATTATGAGAAAATGTTTTAGATGAACGATTGATACAACCCAAAACCTTGTAATCTTGGAAACAACTAGATCAATGTGTCTACGAAAAGTCAGAGAATTATCGAAACGACACCAAGGTCACAAATTCACTTAGTCGCTGTAATCATTAGTGAATTAATAGCGTATGAAATGATTATAGGGTGTGAAATTTTTACAAATAATAATAAAACATTTACTTTATATTCAGGTCAAGATCATGGCTAAATACACTAGGCAAATAAACAGTTTAAATCGGATTGGAGTGACGTAGCATCATAGCAAGTTGCAATTTTCTTTAAACAGTTTGAAATCGTCAGCATACATTAAGATATTACAATGATTATAATTTTGCCAATCTCATTAATAAATAAATTAAAAAGGAATGCCCCGCGTGAGAGCCCTGTGGAACTCCTGAAGATACACTTATAGTCCCTGGAAATAATACCCCTCACTTTTAACATAATGGTTCTGTCTGAGAGATAACTCTTTGTCCACTCTAAAATTGGTCCATAAATCCTAGAGCTTGAAGTTTGGCCAAAAGTATTCTATGGTTATCTCTATCAAACGCTTTAGCGAAATCCGTATAACAGAGTCAACTTGTAGTCTATTCTCCAAAGTTTTTACTAAAAATGACTCGTAGACGGCCAATTCATTAAAGTAGATCTACCCGGAAGAAATCCATGCTGTTCGTTAACAAAAATGTGTTTAAATTGCCATGATAAGAATTGAGAGAAAAAGTAGTCCAATAATTTGGGATCTCCGATTGCATACATACAGCTCGGTAATTCTCAATATTATCCACCCATGTGGATTGGCCTCAGGTAGCTATGTTTCCAAAAACTGGAAACTTTCCGGATGACAGTGACAAGTTAAAAATTGTTTCCAGAGGAAGCGCTAGAGTGTAGACAAAGTTTATTAAAAAATGCGATGGAATATTAGGTAATGAATATCTTAGGGAGTGAGCATTATATATCAAATAGGGAAATAGAACGTAGGGAAATTATGAATAGAATTAGAGTATAGGTAAGTAAGGGATTTATGTAATTTAGTCTCTATATATATATATATATATAAA